>JABFQM010003081.1:0-12814 GCA_022816865.1 Zelostemma sp. ZL-2020
CTAACCGAGACACTCTGCACTCTCGTGGCCGGAGTCTGCGCTATTTAGAAAATCATTCGCTTAGCGGGAGGCACTTCGCGGTAAGGGAGCTTCTTCTTGGCTTTCACTTAAGGTGGCCGCGGCGTGTCTTTCCCCCTCTGTCCCTCGCCTCAACCAACTCAACTCACTCGTGCTCGTCCTCAGTGCTCGAGACCGCATTTTGGCGAACGCAACGAGCTCCTTACCTTGCTCGCTTCGCTCGCGCACTCTCTTATCTCGCGACTCGCAGGCCGCTCGTGTCGACGATAAAACCCCGGAATATATCGAGAGGCTCCATCCGGAAACCACCAGGAAACGCGCCATGTGCTCGTGAACCTATCGCAATCGGGAGGTAAATCGGTCCCGCTTATCTCCCCGACTACGAACGAAAAATTGTTTCGTTGAACTCGCGGTGTTTCATTTTCCATTCAAAAATCACTTTTCAATTTGATCCTGAATTATTTCACGATTACCCGTTTGGATAACAGCCTTGGCATATTGTTCCAATGATTATTGGCATGACTGTCAAGGTAGACGTCGGTTTGTAAATGTCGTCCTTAACCGGGTAATTGCATTATTACGCTCTTCGTTTCGAAACGCATCCCAATTTCGACGCGCCGGTAGATGGAAATTAATTGGGAATAGTTCGATCGCAATTGCAATTAAACGCAACAAAGTTAATGAGAAAATCGTATCGTGGATTGGCGAGATGAAATCGCTCGGTTTTTAAAAAGATCGAGGAATGTACGAGCTCGGTAGAAATTTGAAGAGTCGATAAGGAACGTTTCTAACCACTATACTGGTTGCGATTATATCTTCGTAATTGAATCCGCGCGTACCTAATAACCGGAGAAAGCGAAAAATGATTGATTTTCAAGCATTAAGAAGCATCCGGAAAAGCATCTCCAATTTGCCTTGTTGTTAGCGTCCCACAAAACCGCTTGCCTCCTTTCAGATCTCGATTAATAACGGAAACGAGCGAAAATAACATTGGCGATTCCGCAAATGCGAAAGTTCTATGCGTCCGGCTTCGCGTTCGTTGCACTTGGAAACGTCGACGAAAATCTTTATCGCCCGTAATTTTAATCACTTTCATTCCCCGCGATGTCATCTCGGAGTACATTGTCGTTTCCAGCAATCAAAAGCAATTGACGCGAATCTACGTGTTGCTCTGAGCCGGCGACAAACAACAGTGACAAATCAAACGTCTGAATAAATATCGGAGAAAGAAATCGCGCGACGGCGACTTTTTTCGTTTCGAGAAATGCGCTTTTTATCGGAAAAAATCCGACGAACAAATGTTTAAGTTGGCGATGATCGCGGCGTGACAAATTTCTTCGGGTTAGTCACCTCCCGATCGTTTTAATTATTCCGCACTTGTCATCTACGCTCTGCCTCTTGGATATGACAGTCAGAATTACGCGCATGCTTCTCCTTTTATTTCTGCGCGGAAGTCCGTGTCGAATTCCGAGTCTCGCAACGTAGCGTTTCGCATTTTCACGCGCGCGAATTCCTCGTCTACCTTTTTCGCAATTATTTTCACCCGGAGATTAACGAATGGGAATGTGAGTTTGAGGGAGAAAGGACTTTTGTTTTTTTGTTGGAATATGTGAAAGAATACTTTGGATACGAAATGAAATTATAATAATCAGACGTACATAACAATTTTTTATTTTATAAAGAATTTGCGAGGATCTTATATTTATTTGCTATACCAAAAAAATTTAACTAAATTTTAAGTCACTTTAATTTTTAATTGGGAATGAAGAACTTTGTGGTAATAAATTAAAAAGAATTTCAAAGAAATTTTTAGTTTTTCATAAGTTTTGGCTGTTTTTTTTTCATATACTGTGAAATACTGTTTTTTAATAATTCGGCATTTGAAAATTGTCAATTGTATATTGTAATAAACTATTGCTGTTAATTTAAACCTAAAAACACGTTTTTTTTTCTTTTCTGCGCAAAACTATTGTTATTTTTTAAATAAAAGAAAAAAGCGGAAAAAACAACTAAGCAATCGCACGTGTCACCTCCGTTACCAACATGCAAAATTTGTACAGAAAATTGAAATGATAATTTTTCGGCTTCAATACCTCTAATCTATTTTCACATGTTTAGGCAATCGATAAAAAAATTGGTAGCTTTGTAGCTTTACCAGTTCGAAAATTAAAATCGTGCGCGTAACTTTCGTATAACTTCATACCGTATTTGAATGCGTATTTTAAAAAGAAACTATACATTTTTCATAACTCAAATTTTAACATCATGCGCAGACCGCTGGACCAAAACTTGCGGCTTTTTTTGAAAACAGTGTATTCATCTGAAATATAAAATCTAGAGCTTTTTCTGCGTCCGTTACTTCAGAATAGACGTGTAACGATGAAAGTTTGTTTCAGTTCGAGGGAAGGATGAAGAATGCCCCGCGTTGGAGGAGACGGGAGTGTTGGAGGCAAGAGTATCGAGAAGGCAGGAGTCGGCGGACTTGGAGGATGGCTTGGGGGTGCAGCGAGGGCTATGTCAGAAGGCACTGGCGGTGGCTACGTTGTCTTGGGCGGCACCAGATACGGCTTGCGTCTCTCGCAGGTGAAAAATCCATTCGACAAAAAAACGCATCCTTGATTTCAGGAACGAGATGCGAGCCTCGAACTCCACAAACTGAACCTTATCAAGCTTCCTCGTTCCAATGTTTTTATTGCGAAATACGAATCCGCCGATAAAGCTTCCCGGGCTGCATTAAACTTTTCATCGGATCTGTTATTGTAGCTCCTTCGACGTTTCAGCCGCGTACTTGCTTACATAAACTGTACGCATGTATGTATATTACGTCTACCGTGCACCGTGTGTCAGAGATCTATTTCAGAAGAGTTTATCTCAAACGAGTTCGTGAGAAGACTCGGCGTCGACTTACCTTCTCATCCTCGCGTGCTTACTGGACTCGATCTTTCACGTTGCATTCTTCCATCGTGGAAAAACCTTTTCAAAATCTTTGAATCCAAAATATCATCGAATCTACTATTTTCAACGTTCCGGCATGAACGTTGAAGAATTTTACAAACGCGGTAGTAAAAACAAGGAATTATACTGAGAAAATTCGTTTGTCAAAATTCCATCATATTCTCATATTTCGAGTGAAAATCCGATTTCCTCCGCAACTGCGAGCGTAGCCGAGTGGCTCTAGTCTTGAATCCATCATCTTAAATCTGTTGTCCCTGAGTTCAAATCCTCGAGCTATCAAAAATTCTTCGATACAAAATATAACTAATAATGCACCAATAAATATAAATGCAAGAAAAAAAACTTGAAAACCCTGTAGTTTTGTAAAATAATTGTTGTCATTCACCCACGATATTTTGTATTTTCCAACATCGAATGTCTCTCAGTTCACAACGAAATAAATCCGCAGGACAGTCAAATCCCGGCGAGCAGCAGGGAAGAGTCGCAGGAGCGGCGAAAGAAACGGAACTCGCAGGAAGGCGAGTCCCGAATACCGGCGGAAAAGCCGATGATCGACCTGGTCGCGAGCGTCACCGACTGCTGCTGCATCGGCACGCGTTCTCGTCTTCCGGTGCCGCGACTCTCGTTATCTCCTAACCCAACGGGCCGCGGCTCGCCTCCTCTTCCTTTTCAGTTAAATCCTCACAGTCAGCCTCCTACCAAGCCACTGCCGATGGAAGCAGCGGCGCAACTGCCGCCAAACTCCACCGCTAATAATAACCGCGGGTGCCTGCAAACGGGTAGCGGCACCAGCGTCGGCCATGGTCCGCAATCGCACTCTTCCTTCGTCTCCTCCTCCGCTGCTCCAACGGCGCTGACTACGCCGACAACGACAGCTTCAGTGACTACCGTTTCTGTACCGCGACAACTCGCTCAGTGGACGAAACACCAGACATTCAAACTCCAGGTACGTGTCCGATTCGTTTCCCCGGTAACGGCAAAATCCTGAGCTACTTTCGTGCTCTCTTTTTCGTTTTTCTTTTCCTTCTCCGCGCAAACATTCGAAGAGAACGCCTCGTGTCAACATTGTTAATCCAAATACCTTGACATCCTAAATCGAAGAGATCTAAAAATAGCGAAGCGCGATTGAATGAGGCGGAAAAGCGCGAGCTCAATCGACCGTATTTTACCGAAAGGAGCCAGCGGTGACAGCAGTGGACCGATTGCACAAGTTCCGATGGAGCGGGGGCGGCGGAGGAAGCGGGAAAAAGTCCTCTTCCGGCCCTCGAAGCGAGAAGGCCGACCGCCTCCGCGAGCTCACCGAGAAGCTCAAAGGACCGGCGCCCGTTCCACCGCCCAGGAGGCCCTCCAGAGGACCCGTGGCATCCCCGACGCCTTCCGTTTGCCAGCATCCGTCACCTCCTCAAACCCAGGTCTGTTTATTATTCATATCGCCCACTTCTGACGTAACGTTCCCGCGCTTTCATCTTCTCGGTGAAAATGTAAACGCGACCAGGATTTCCCGGAGTTGAAACGAATAAATGCAAGGCAAACAAACAAGCTGGAAAGACGCATTTATCGCCGGGCGAAGATACGAATGTTGTGCTTGGCAAGCAGCGGGGTTTATAAAAAAAAAATTTCTTCTTTGGCGCTTCAGATACCGCTGCAGACGGTCCAAGGTTGCAACCGGTGCGATGGAAGACCTTCCCAAAGGAACAACAACTGCAGCGAAGGAAGCAGCGGCCACGGGACGACGGCCAATCAGAGGTCTTGTGTCCGGAGTGAGAGTGTCGGTGACGAGTGTCTCTCCGGGAATAACGACGAAGCCGCTTCCTCGGGAGCCACGAGGAGGAATTCAAGGTCGGGCAAGGTTAACGAGAGAAAGAGTGATGACATTAGTGAACGGAGTGGCCCCAGGCATTTCCGGCAGTTCAGTGACTCGCTGGTGAACAGTGCGAGAGGTGTCGGTTCGTGCGATAACGCCGGCAGCGAGGGCGAGGCCCGGGACGCCCTCGCCAGGCTGGAACCCCGGGGTCCGCTGCTCAATTATCACAGAACCGGGGCGCCTTTCAGGAGCGCCTCTTTTGGACAGGCGGACTTTCACCAGGGTAAGTTCTCGTAGTGCTGGAAAATGTTCTTGAATCCTTGATTTTTCGGAGTGGTTTCGTGACCTTGAACAAAGCGGACGCGAGGACGAATGGAGGGGAGAGTGCTTGATTTTTGGACATTATTTTGAAGAATTTGGAGACATTCATTACGCTTTTTATTGAATCTGAGATGTATTGAAATTGTTTCACTTCAGTGTTGATTCATTTTTCTTGATTTAATGTATTTTCTTCAACAGTGGAGCGAAAACGCGTGGTTTCGCTCCGCTTGGGAGGAGCGAAAACGAGCGATTCCGGGTCCGTGGAATGGTGGATTTTCAATCCACCATTCCACGAAAACCCAGAATCCCCCGTTTCAGCTCCTCCCAAACAGAGCGAAAACCCGCATTCTCGCTCCGCTGTTGAAGAAAAAAGCATGTGAACCTCGAGAAAAAACGTGCGTTTGCGCCTTGTATAAAGTTGAGAACCCCTCGGCTACGCCTCGGGGCTCAACTTTATACGCGGCGCGCAAACGCCCGTTTTCTCTCTCGGTGCACAATATACTATTCTTTGTGGCGTAGTTTTTTCTGAGTTTATCGGGTACACGTATGTATGTGAATACTTCAACTTTCTACGTTTTTTCAGTACTACGTGTATGTGAATTTTAACTTATATATTAATATAATGCTCCAGGCATTGAAAATTCAGTAAGTCATGCATTAAATCGCATTGAGTTACTTAAAAATGAATTTTTAGTTACGGATGTAACTGAATAGTACCTAAATTTTCAAGAAATGTTTAACACTACTCCGTTTTAGTGTGTTTTATTGTAATAAATGAACAATTATCAATAGTTAATGCTTGTCGTATTTATTCACTGTGAATTATTATATACTACTTACGACGACGTTCAAATTTTACGAAACTGAGCATGCGCAGAGTCCTAGCCAATCAAAAGTTGGCCCAGTCATGCCTCGACACCCTCCCCGCAAAAACGAGCACCCCTCGCCTAAAGTAAGCGTTTACCTTCCGTCCCTACCTTCCTATGTCTATGTGGCCGACTCGCGGTTGCAGGCAAAATCTGGTCGTTCAGGAAAGGAGATGGAAAAACACTCACGTTTAGGACTCGAATATATACTGGTAAATGTCGCTGATTTATCAACATTTACAATTGTTGTAATAGGCAAAAAAAAAATTTTTTGTCGAAACGAAAAAACACGTGTCGGTTAATTTCATGTTTTGAACCCCTAAAAAAATTTTCAGACGATTCAAAAATGGGTCGTCCATTTTTAGTCAAAATCCGTCCGATTTGTAAAAGAATGCCTTATATAGA
Organism: Zelostemma sp. ZL-2020; assembly: GCA_022816865.1. NCBI lineage: Eukaryota > Metazoa > Arthropoda > Insecta > Hymenoptera > Platygastridae > Zelostemma > Zelostemma sp. ZL-2020. The sequence continues at coordinate 6,370 of JABFQM010003081.1, forward strand.
CCATACACGGACCATATATGATTTGCATATTGGCCCATATGTAGGCCATACATGGAACTGCTTTAGTACCGTCTGAATAGAGCCAATCCGTATCCGTGCAAATCAGATTAAATCCAATTGAATCTGATTAGATCCAAAATGACAAATTTTCAGATCTGACCTGATCAGATCAGATCTGGTGCTGTATAGAATGAGATCGAATTGGATCTGGTCAAATCTCAAATCGATGAAATCTGATCCAATGTTGTGTTGGATCTGATCTGACCAGATTCGATCAGATCTAAAATGACAAATTCTTAGATCTGACATGATCAGATCAAATCTGGTGCTGGATAAAATCAGATTTCAATGGTTCTGGTTAAATCGGATCAGATCTGGTCAAAGCTGATCAGATCTAATCGAATGTTGTGTTAGATCTGATCAGGCCAGATTCAAAAATCAGTCAGATCAGATCTGATACAGCACCTGATAATGCTGATCTCATCTGATCAGGAGCTGAATCTGTTATTCACGGGATCAGATCTCATGCTGGATTAGATAAGATCTAGCTAAATTCATCCGATCTGACCAGATCTGATCTGATCGCGTTAGATTCGAAAATTGGTCTTTTGAATCCAATGAGATCCAATCAGATCCAATCTGTTTTTCACAGGATCTAATCTAGCACAAGGTCTGATCATGTGAAAAACAGATTAGCTGCAATTGGATCTTGTAAGATCCGAAAGACCAATTTTCAAATCTGATGTGATCAGATCAAATAAATCCAGTTAGATCAGATCTGATCCGGAATGAGATCTGATCCCGTGAAGAAAAGATTCAGCTCCTGATCAGATCAGATCTTATCAGGTGCTGTATCAGATCTGATCAAGCACCAGATCTGATCTGATCAGGTCAGATCTGAAAATTCGTCATTCTAGATTTGATCAGATCAAATTGAATCCAATCAGTGTTTTACGGGATTTGATCCAGCACTAGATCTAATCTGATCTGATTCTATCCAGCACCAGATCTGATCTGTTTTTCATCCGTGAACCTCTTTTTCACGGGATCAGAACTGTTCAGATCTGTTCTGACCGAATCTGACCGGATCTCATCTGATCTGATTTTATCAAGCATACTTGATCTGACCTGATCAGATCAGATCTGAGAATTCGTCATTTTGGATCTGATTAAGTCCAATTGAATCCAATCTGTCTTCCACGGGATCAGAACTGATCAGATCTGATCTGATTCTATCGAGCATATCTAATCTGACCCAGATCAGATCAGATCTCAAAATTCGTAATTTTGGATCTGATCAGATCCAATTGGACCCAATCTGTGTTTCACGGGATCTGATCCAGCACCAGATCTGATCTGAACAGATCAGATCTAATTGGATCTGACCAGATCAGATCTAATTGGATGTGATCAGATCTGAAAATCGGTTAATTTGGATCAGATCAGATCCGATTGGATCCACTCTGTTTTTCACGAGTTTCCATCATTCTTGGAGTGAAATTTTACTTTAAATGAGAATACCAAATTAATAGTCATGATAAATAAAGATACTATACATATCAAAAATTAGAATAAATTATCAATACTTATTCATAATTTATTCATTCATTATTATTAATCAATATGAGATTAATTAATAATTTATCAATTTTTTATTCAATTTAATTAATTAATTTTAGACCAATTATTAAATTGTTAATTTAATTTCATCCATAATAAATATTCAGCGAACTCAAAATATTATCGTGTTAGAATAAGTTAACAATGGTAAAACTTTCTGTTCAGAATTTGTTTACAACCTTGAGCAGATTTTTTGGTAGGAATGTCCATTCAAATCAAAACCTTTGTTTTGTTTACTTTTTGTGAGCATAAAAAAGGACAACTAGTGACAATAGTGCATATGTTTTTTCAGAGAGTTTAGTTCAGTTCAGTTGATTTTGGAGTTTTGTAGAATCAAGTCGAGTTTTTGTAAGCTTGCGTGGTGTTTAATTATGTTTAAAGTTTTGTCTTTTTTTAAAAAATGGTTCGACCTGTTGCGTGCCTGGTTGTAAAACTAAATCATGTATGCCATCACACAGTTTTCCAAAAAATAGAAAGCTCGCAGAAAAATGGGTTAAAGTCACGGGGAAATCGGATTTTTCAGGTAATAATAACATTTCTTTTCTCTATATCTGGAACATTGTGCAATAATAAAGAATTCGGTAAAGGTACAGAATAGCGGCTTTTGTGAAAACGCGTCTTTCGAGGTCGGATTTTTTGCTAAACGTGTTGTTCGCGATCCAAAACTTTATTTCAAGTCGGGGGAGCAAGGTGTCAATTGTCAAAAACGCGAGAAAAAAAAGTTTGAAAATTTTTTTTTTTCGAACTAATGTATTCCTCAAAACTGACACTCGAATCAAGAATATGAGATAAAAATACATGAAAACCGCGAATGTATCGCTCAAACATGATTTCACGTCTTCGAAACTATCTTTTCGCGATCAAAACGCGAAAAAAAACACGATTAAACAAGGTGTTGCACGACCTGTCACTTTTCACACACATGAATACACACACACGCAAGCCCTGTTTCCATTCTTGTGTTCTCAAACTATGGCATTGGTATTACTGAAATATTTTCTCTCTCACGCGAGTAAATGAGAGAATACACAAGGGGGAAAGAGATAGGATATGTTAACGGTAAACCAGATCGCAATTAAAGTTCAACAGAGATGGCGCTGCGGTCAATTCAATATGGCTGAATAATATTTTGTTGACTAAGCAAATATCTACTGTATCGCTGTAAAAAAACCATATTACACAGTAAACAGACGTAACTACTTCGAATTCAGTGTGTGTCGTTAGCAAACGTAATTCGGTAAGTAAATACAACTATTTCATTATAAAATATCCTTTTTTTCTAGAAAAGCAATTTTTTTACCTATAGTTTGTGGCAGTGTATAAACGCACGCGCCGTGTTTATGAGGGTGGTCTGTATGGTGAATATAAGAGGTGAATATGAGCAAAGTCATCTACACTTTCAGATAACACTATTTTCACCCGTAGATAGTTTTATTTTCACCGAGCTCAATAATACCCTAGAAAAGTTACAAGTTGTATCTGTTTCTATCATATGCTTCTTGGGAATAAGTGCAGGTTGTACGTGGCTCGTGTTGCCGAATTATACTTGTATTTCACAAGTTGTCGAGATAAACTAATTTCACGCGCGCGGTCTAAAGAAACCCAACCAAACCTTGGTTTATGTTTTGACGAAAAGTGAACTAATTGCGTAGTAGTATTTTAAACCGCGGTTTGGTTGGGTTTCTTTAGAGCATGCGCATGCAAGTTTAATTACGCACAGGTTGACTCCGCGACTTTAAAATATCACTCCACTTTTTGACTTGTGATGAAACGGAAACAACATGTCACTTTTCTAGGGGATTATTAAGCTCGGTGGAAATAAAACTATCTACGGGTGAACATAGCGTTATCTGAAGGTGTAGATGATTTTGTTTATTTTCACCTCGTATATTCACCTTACAGACCACCCTTATAAACACAGCGCGTGCGTTTATACACTGCCATAGTTTGTAGATTTCTGACACAACTCGCTTTCTGCTGTCCGCTTTCGGTAACTAGCCCGCTTTCAAATCCCGCTTGTATCCGGTAGCAGGTAAATACAATTTTCCCTAAATAATTCACACTCCAGCGAGTGTAATAGAGTGTATGAGAGTGCGTATGGCTGTATGAAAGTGTACGAGCGAGTACATGAGTGTGTGACAGAGTAGACATGAGCTTATACACGTACATTCACATTCGTATACATATTTCTTGTAGATTCGAACTTTTCTTCTTGCTTTGTCCTCGCTTTTTTCTGTTCATCGTATTTGTGCAATGGCGTGTGACTCCAGATGTACAGGGTGCCGAATATCCGTACGATCTTTGCTGAAATTGAATGAAAATGAATTGCTCTCATTGCTCGGCAATCATGGCGTCATTCGAGAAACAATGTCCTGTCCTCAATGTCAACAACTGTGTACATTGAGCCCGGACAACTTTTGGAGGTGCCAGAAGAAAATAGAAATCAAAGTGGGTCACAAAAAAAAAATTCAACAATGTAGCTTCAAACAGAGTATTAAATTTGCTTCTTTTTTTTTAAATTTAAAATTGACAATTCCAGATATAACGCATTTCATTTTATTAGCAACCACGTCGAACTCGCCAAAGACCGCTTATTTACAAAATGAATTCGAAATAAGTAAACATACAGTTATAGATTGGTGTAATTTCTTAAGGGAGGTTCACGTAGATTGGGCTGTCGACAATACTTCCCAAAAATTGGGAGGTGTGGGAAGTATTGTCGAAATTGACGAGGCAAAATTGGGAAAACGCAAATATAATCGGGGTAGGGTTCTAGAAGGGCAATGGGTCTTTGGCGGGTTCGAACGCGGTACGAACAATATTTTCGTTGTTGCCGTTGAGAACAGGACGAAAGAAACCCTTTTAGCAATTATTAAAGATAGAATACTACCGGGAACAACAATAATGTCCGATTGTTGGAAAGCCTATGATTGTCTGAGCGATGAGAGTTATATTCATCATAAAGTAAATCATTCGGTGAATTTCGTGGACCCTGACTCTGGAGCTCACACGCAGCACATCGAGCGGATTTGGCGTGAAGTACGATCGAATGTGCCGAGATATGGGCGCAAGATCGACCACTACCAAGGATACTTGGCGGAATTCTTCTTCAGGAGGCGATTCCCAAACCACGTCGACCGCATGCATGAACTGTTACTAGCAATAAGCAAATTGTACGACCCTTTATCTGCTGTCGAATCAGATGCTGGAGGATCAAAAGACTAGTTAGATGCTGAATTTGGCTTTTTTTACTCTCATTTCAACATGTTATTTGCAATAATTAAACTGATCTGAAAAGAACTTTATGTCTGAATCTCTTATTACTGATAACTGTGCCGCCTATCTTTTGTACTCTTGTATAGAATTGATCATCTCTTGTTTCATTGCATGCTTCTTACTTTTCCTGCAGATTTATACTGCTTACTTTTGCGAAGTATTTCTGTTTCATTTGCAGCCGCCGCTTCACACGTGGTATTATATTTTTTACGTCTTACTAAATCAATTGGTTTCTGATATTAATATAGGAAATGTTAGGTATATTTCTTTTACGTATCGAATCACGGATTTCCCGCACACAAAACGTGTTCCACAAAAAATATATGTAAGGTTAGGCTAGATAGAGGTGGGGGCGGGGGGGTCGCAGGGGGGCTTGCCCCCAAAAAGCACAACAAACGGGGGTCGCAGGGGGCGCAGCCCCCTCGCGGGTCCAGGGCAGAGCCCTGGTAGGGGGGTTCGGGGGGGCGGAGCCCCCCCGAGTAAAACAATACGTACCTTACCTTTTTTTCCTTTTTCGGAATACGTTTTACGTGCGTAATACTCCAAACGTATTCGTCGTACAATTTTTATCGACTAAAAAATGCGAGATATTTTCTGTTGTTCTGTTTTTTTTGTTAGTTGAGTAAAACGAAAATGAAGTCAAGTTTTTTCTTGTTTTACTCGGGGGGGCTTTGCCCCCCCGAACCCCCCTACCAGGGCTTTGCCCTGGACCCGCGGGGGTCGTAGGGGCTGCGCCCCCTACGACCCCCGTTCGTTGTGCCTTTTGGGGGCAAGCCCCCCGCCCCCACCTCAATCTAGCCTAACCTTACATACATTTTTTGTAGTATACGTTTTGTGTATGGAAAACTGTAAACCTAACCATTCCTACTTTCCTTATCTAACCTTATCGATCTTTATGCGAAATACGCTCCGCGTGCTATAAACTAAATAGTTGAGCGTACATGACTCTTCCCATAATTACTTTCTTGTAGCAAGTTCTTTTCAAATTTCAAATCGCCCGCTTTTTATACATGCCATTTCGAAGTTCCCGCCGGTGCCTAGCTTCCTGTTTGTTACTAGATTCCAGTTACATTTTGCGTTCGCAAGTAGTGACAGCTCGTGCAATCTAACCTCCGTTATTCGTGTTTTTACCGCATTTCGATCGCGGAAAGATAGTTTTAAAGACGTGAAATTATGTTCGAGCTATACATTTGTGGTTTTGATGAAATATTATCTTATGTTCTTGTTTCAAGTGTTATTATTTGAGAATATATTACTTCGAAAAAAAAAAAATTTTCAAACTTTTTGTTCTCATGTTTTTGAGTTTTGAAACGTTGCTCCCCCGACCTGAAATGAAGTTTCAGGTTGCAAACAACACGTTTTGCAAATAATCCGGCATGAAAACATGCGTTTTCACAAAAGCCGCTATTCTGCACCTTTACCCAGATAAATGCTACAGGCAAACTCTGGCATCATTTTAATTACGTGGAAGGAACGCTCAAAAAATCGACGCTTTTGAGGAATCCGCGCGAAGCAGCTATTATTCCTGCTGTTAACCGTTGGTAATACC
>JABFQM010003082.1:0-12813 GCA_022816865.1 Zelostemma sp. ZL-2020
GTAATGGCTTTAAAACCGGTTTTTATGTAATTTCAACAAACGCACTCTGTTTGGAACGATTTTTTGTAGGTCAGGCTATTACATTTTCTGATGCTTACAAGACGATTTCTTGTGGAAATCGATCATTTACGGGCCGTACACGTTGAATTTTGCACGTTTCAAATGTTTACTTAACATTGAAGAGTTGGCAAAATGCAAAGTTTCAATTCGGAGGAATTTCGACGTTAACATTGCATTCGAATGCAGGGTGTGTCGGTGAACACGTAAAATGTAATCATCGTGACATTTCCTATACTGATATTACCGTTGAATGGCGTCGAATGTCAATACAGTAACACAAGTTCTTAGCTTCCGCATACGCGATTCGATCGGGTTGTGAATGAAGTCGAGGATACACTTTACTTCGGGGTCCATTTCATCGCGTATATCCGTTTTTGAGGTCATAAAAGCACGTGACAACCGATACAAAAGTGATGTCCCTTGTGAGATTAACCCCTCATCCGAAAAATACATTAAAGTGCAAGGGATCAGCCGAATAATCAGCTGTGTAATTTTAAACACTATACAACTTGTTTATTTATTTTTAACTTGAAGATATTTCTTCGATGTTTTATTTATTTGATGCCTGCGAACGCTAAATTAATTTGTTATCGTCAAATCTACGAGTTTTCGAATTCTTAAGGTCTCCGATTTGATTATGAACGTGAAATCGAATGCGGAATTTGCAAAACCTGTAATTAATTCGAGCGAACAAACACATTTTATAACAATATAAATATTGCGAGTCAATCAGTTTCATTCCTTTTATGGTACACCGAAGGCCATAAAAGTCGGTTGATAAATTAATCGCACACTTTCTTGGAAAAACAACTGCGCAGTGTTTTCATTTCAGTTAAAAGAAATACAAGAATCTCAGTTTTTAATTCGAATGATCATCAATATACGATTACAAATGATGATGTTCCAAATGTTTCGGCAATTTTTAACCTACATTGCAATCTCGACGTAATTTGTTGCAGACTCATAACGTCGAATCATCCAAGATCGGAGAACACGGGCATATAATTGTTAAACACTGTGATTTTAACCTTAAATCAACCGTCGAAAACAATAAGAAACGTGTCTTCATCGACGGGAAGCACAATTTCTAGACGACCTGCCCTTTACACACAAATCCACCGCTGTGTTCAACGTCGGTTCTTCAGATGTCACAGCCGAATCGATAAAGAATTTCGGTCAATTAATTTTATACCGCGAGCTGCGTTCATCTACATCCGGAGATTCCTGATTAACGGGAAATCATCAGAGTGACTTTTTTACGCACATCACAATGGCTTGGTACAATTTGAAGGTTTGTCTTCATTTTCATAATTAACATTATCCTATTGCTTCAATGTACACACGTTCATAACTTCTGACTATCTTAAATGGCATCGTGATTGGCTAAGCAAAAGAGCGGAATTCTCATCTTCATTGTAAAGTGCCGGCTCAAAAATCGATGTTACATCGCTCCCCGGGAAATGATCTTCAAGCCTGAACTGATCTCATCGGACCAAAAACACTTGATTTGACGAAATTTCATTGATCCAACAAAGCATCTTATTAACCGACAGAATGTTTCTTCAAGTATGGAAGAAATAGTTCAGATTTGATCAGATCAGATCATGTTGGATCATCAGGCTTAATCTAGTATGTTCAGATTTAATCACTACGATAATCAAACCTAAAAAGTCGGTTGTTCAGGTCGAATTTGATCTGATCAGACCTGAAATCAAAGATGTTCAGGCCAGAGATAAATTTCCTGGGTAATTTAGCACTTCAGTGTCTAACTTGAGCGAAGTGAATACATCGTAACTCGCAATTAACGACATTAAATTAGAAAAACTCGTGTTTAGGATATGCCAGTGCCTTCTGTTATCGAAAATACGAACCGGATTACGCGTTTCGGTCCGAACCAGTTAGAATCTAAAAGATCTGGACTGTTGGACTGGTTAAACGAAGGTTTTCCTGAATTTGCCGAGCTCATTTGAGGTTTCTTTCGAAGCTATGATCAGGAAGTGTAAAGTTTCGCCGAGTGGTTGATCAATTTTAGAAAAAGCGGTGCCATCAAGTTGCAGTTCGCTAATCGCTACATCTCCCAATGAGATCGCAGCGTGCGAGGTTTAAAATTAGAAAGGCGCCTAACCTTTTCTAATAAATAGTAAAGAAATGAAGAGTGTCGATGCGCTACAAAGTTGTATTTGAACGCAGCCCGTTTTGCTCGAACAACAGAAACGATGGCCGATCCACGCGGTTTTAAACCAATAAACCAGCTGTGGACGCCTTCGACCGAGGCGGACTCGGAGTGTCTCTACGAAGACGTCTCGGACCAGTCAGGATCTCAAGACTCCGTAAAACGTACCCTACCAAGCAGAAGCGCCGAGCGGGTCCGTAGGATCCGCAGAGACGAGACTAGAATCGCGCGAAGAAGGGATCCTGTGTCCAGGGTGGAGGACCATTATGCGGTACGAGGAGGTTACGGGGAGTCTGGACCAGGCGCTTTCAACTCAGCCGCAACGACCTTCAAGCTGACGAGAGGACGCAGTGCTGCTGCTCGTTATCTCCAAACCACGACTACCACTACCACCACCACGCATTATCACGGCGGACGTGCCGCGCGCCACAGCGCACGGGCACCACGGCATCATCTAGGCTCCAGCTCCTTCAGTAATGAGACGCAAGAAGAAATACAAGAGGATGATGAAGCCAGTCTCAGGGAATTGCTCGTAAGGTATGTTGTCCTGAATTCACTTTCGCGCGTTACTTATTCCGTCTCCTCGGTTCCCTGTATGTCTTCGAAATATCGATGATGCTAACTCATGAAATGTCTTGACTTGTGAAGGCTTTGGGAAGAATCTAGTTCTGAATCTGAACTTTCTTATTTGAAATTAGTACTCTTTGTAGATAGGGACAATTGTAGTCTATCTCAATAAACGATTTTGTACAGAACCGGGGTCTTAGTCTTAGATACCGAGCTTCTAAAAACTGCCGCTATTTTATTCGGTACGCTGAATTTCACATTTATGGTCTGATTTCCATAACATGTCATCTTCTGAATTGATGAAATTCGTACTAAATTAAAAAGATTCAACAATGGAAACTCGTAAAGGTGTAACGGCTGGGGCCCTGTTGTTTTCCCCTTCAATTTTGCAACTATGCATGCATCAGTTGATACTATTCTATAGCCTCATGTTCAATACATGGCATCGCGTTCCGTACGATTTAGTTTTGTTGATTTTGATGTTACCCTAAGAACTACGTAGTTCTATTGGTTTTAATGTCCTTTCAAGAGCATTGAGATGTAGACCGAATCTGATTTTTAACTTGAAGGACCATTGGCGAAAATGATGCCATTAGTAGACTGCCCACCGTAGCAAATTCCCTTGCTACATCGGTTGAATTCTTTGGCGTCACTGAGAATCGATTCCGGAACTCGCTTAATCGTGCGTTGTGATTGACGGAATTGGAATTTATATATTTTCTTTCTTTGTTGTATTCACGTAATCGAGATGTGACATAGACGTACATTCTGATGTTTATTCTTTTTTTTGCCGTTCTATTATTTACTAGATGACTCTTTTTATTGTAGCTAGAAGAGGTTTAATGATTGCATAATGTTGTTGTTGTTGTTATTCTGAACTTATTTTAAGAGAATTAAGAGAATTCATGTCAATGTAGCAATTTGAATTTCGCGCGTGGCTGTCATGGTCGTAGTAAGAGCAGTACTTAGCTAACTTCACGTGTAGTACTTTTTCACCGTTAGCCAAGTTCGCACGTGTCGTGAGTTTTTTAAGAATGGATAAGACTCATCATTTTTCTTGTTGATTGATGTGACTGTAGCATACAAAGCTACAGAATTTTGAAAACGGAACCGTTTATTGAGATATATAATAGGTTTTCTTAAGATCTGGAGCACATGTAAATTGTTCTATGAGTTTACTGCGAAAGGAAACTTAGTTTCTTCCGCAGTGGACGAATAATATCTTATTTATCTCTATCAGAGTGACCATAAATTTTCTCTAGCGCGTTATCTGAATTCTAAAGTAAGAGTTAGCACTATATCTTTTCCAAATCCATCGCATGCTTTTTTCTGGATCAGATGTTGAATACACGAACAGATCGCAGTTGTCTAATTTGAATTTGAGAACTTTTACAATACATTTTAAGATGGGTACTTGATCAGCTTCTTTTCATTTCCAAGAGCTTGTTTACCCTCAGATTAATGGTTGGTGACAGGAAATTTTAAAGAGAGACAAAACGGGAATGAGCAAAAGACGAAGCGGCGAAAGTTTTCGAACTAAATCATTTCGGAAAATAAATAATACAGCAGGGACGTCCTTTCCCTTTTGTTGCAAAGTTACATGAGGGACATTTATTTCAGGCGACTGAAATGTATAATGTTCGCGATATGAACCATCTGATGTTTGAAAAAAGGAAAGACAAGAAATATATTCGTAACTTATTCCATTGCATACATTTACAGTGAGAGGAATTTTCATTAAATCGTTTGGCTGAATATGCAGCAGTAAAATCAAACACTGTACTGTATTTTGAGTGAGTTGCGAGTAATGTCGTTATTTGTAACAAAGGAGGAAACGAAAACTATAAGCTAAGATTCCTAGCAAGTATAGGTTTCATCGGCTCGAATGTAAGTATCCGAAACAGTTCGATTACGATACAAGAATTTTACGATACATCTACATTAATAATTGATAATTAATTCAGGCTGTTTTTATCTCTTAGTAATTGACAGAGCATAAATCGATCGGTGAAGTGTTAAAAATCAATTTTTTATACTTTTCCGTTGTTATGTATATCCTATTTTTATGCGATGTCATTTGCAAGACATATTAACGTGAACACGTTTAGACAGGTGCAGAGCAAAGCAAAGTTTTACACAACAGCATTCATCAATTGTTTATATTCGATCATTCAACCATGTACTTGAAATTTTTTTACGATACAACACATTCATTCATAATAAATACATCAGGTGCATTTCAGTGTATGTATTGTATGATTATTTGAGTTGTATGGCTGCGACGCTCGCAGGCTTACCACTTATTGCTCATTCATCGTATCATGCCCACTATAAATAATGCGTATACACACACACAAGCGCATATGTGTGTATTTGTGTACCAGCACACGTGCACGCATACACTCATCGCACAAATGAAATGTTTCCTCAAACGTTGAAGTTTAATGAAAAATGTGGGGAAAAATGGGGGAAATTGTACTGCCCGCTAATTGACTCGGGGGACGAGTTCCTCTTCTGTCCAAATATAGTCGAGCTTCTATTTAGTCTATCATTGCTTTTTGTATGGGGTAACAGCCATTCCGGAAAAAACCGAGCCTCGAGAGACAAAACACCATCATTTGTACTCCGGATTAATCAAGGAGTTTTGCATGTTTTAACGATGGCATTACTTTTTTTAAGGCGGATCGATACTTTGATGCAAGGGTGAATTGGAAAAAATATTTATAATGCAACATAATTAATTATATTTAATCAAATGCGCGAGAGAAAAAATTGTACGAAATTGCTCGTAAAGAATGATTGAAAATTTTAACAGTTTTTTTGAAAAAAAACTTTTATTTCTTGGCTAATTTGCGTGTTCGGTTGTTTATATTGTTCACGGGACTATTTGCAACAACTTGACCGCGGCGTTTTGAAAAATATTCATTTGCCAAAAAGATACATGCATTTGTTTAAAGAATTTTTGACCGACTTACTAAACAAATGCATGCATCTTTTTGGAAAATGAATATTTATTAAAACGCCGCGGTCAAGTTGTTGCAAATAATCCTGTGAACAATATAAATGACCAAACATGCAAAGAGGCTAAGAAATAAAAATGTTTCTTCCAAAAAACTGTTAACATTGTCAATTGTTCGTTACGAGCATTTTTGTACAATTTTTTTACTCTTGTATTTTTTTCATGAAGACGAAGATATTGTTTAATAAATTATACTGGCATAAGGTAAATACAAGAAATACAAAGAACGTGATTATTATTAACTTTTTCTACAAAATAAAAGCTGTCGTTCCAGACAACACTCGTAGTTAAAAATAATTTCCAATTTTAATCGTAATCACGTTTTCCCAGCCATGTCCATTACTGGGACATTCGTGCTTCCGACTACTTAATTGCACGTAATTAAAAAACTAATTACAACTGTACAAAAACAAAAAATGCAACTTGTTCTTAAGAGAATTCTACATTGTTTACGAAAAGAACAGAATCTAAAAAGTTATTTTTCACTTGGAAATCAGCGTTTGAATTTCGAATTTTGCTTAGGTGGTCCATTACTGGGACATTTACCTTATAGAAAATGAAGTCTTTGTGAATGTTTGAAGGATTTTTTAATTTGCAAAACGATTCCAATGCAATTTCGTGAATTTCGGTTCTTATTGTCATCGGCATATTGTCCTTTTCCAGGGACGTGGTGAAACTTTTATTGCAATACGAAGCTTCTCTCAATGTAGTTGATTCGAAGGGTTCCTCCCCCTTGCATTTGGCTGCTTGGGCGGGTGATCCCGAAATTGTGCGGCTGATTCTTAGCCACGGTCCTTCCGTACCCAACGTCAACCTTGCGGTAAGTTTTTTTCAGAAAATAGAAAAAGCAATTTTTGAACTAGACAATTGCGGAATTCGATTCCTTTTTTTTCGCTTTCGAAATGTTGGCGTTTTGATCAGGGTCTGAAAAAGGCTTTGATTGTAGTCGTGTTTTAAAACTGGTTCCGGGATAAACCAAAACACTTGGTTTTTGAAAATTGCTTTTTCAATCGGTTGAACTTTAATTAATTTGGACGGTGGAGTTTTTACATTTGAGAACACACAATTCCAGACTAAAGACAATGAGACCGCGTTGCACTGTGCCGCACAGTATGGCCATACGGAAGTGGTGGCACAGCTGTTACAGTACGGATGTGACCCCAGCATTCGAAACAACCGCGGAGAATCGGCTCTTGATTTAGCCGCGCAGTATGGCAGGTAATAATCCAAACGAACAAATTCGCCATTATTTGAGATGAATTTAATAGTAAAATACGCATCGTGAAATTTTTATGTCAATCAGTGTAAATAAAATGATAAGTACTCGAGGAAAAAATCTTCTTCGAGCGTAAAGAGAGATTCAATTTTAAATGAATAATTTATTAATCTTTTCATCAATCTCTCATTTTGGATGACCGCATTTCAGGTTAGAGACCGTCGAACTCCTGGTTCGCACGCATCCCGAGTTGATCGAGTCTTTGCGATGCTCTTCTTCGTCGTTAATTTTCCCCCACACGCCCCTGCATCTGGCTTCGCGTAACGGGCACAGGTATGTAGCAGCAGAATTGTTTTCATCCAAAATGTTTCAGCCCTTTTTCATCCTTTTTCATTCAGTCCTTTTTTGAATCGCTTTTTCATGTCTTCAACTGAAAACTAGTCTTTTGAAAAATGATGGCGTGTATTTCAGTAAGGTAAGGTTAGGTTGGAGTAAGGAGGGGGCGGGAAGTTGCAGAGGTTCAAGTGTCGTGACGAGTTTCATCAAAACCGCAGTCTAATGCACTTCGTTCCAACATTTGCTTAATTTAATCAAGCCAATGATCACAGCAGCGACACGTTGGCCACGCTTTGGCTTTAGACACACGCGTTCATCTCGTAATGACCGCAAATTTCATTTAATGTTGCGTTACAAATGACGGAACTGCTGTCAAATTAGAGCAATTTGTGCATACCTCGATACACAGTTCGCGTACGTACTGACGCGCCGATATTCGCTGCGAAATTAAACATCGACGAAGCAGGCTTTTCAAGGTTTTTATTTGCCTTGGTTAATGGCATCGAAAAACGAAATTTTTAATGAACTTTTGTTTTGTTTCGAGTCTGTTTTCTTTGTACCAACAAAATATTTCTTCGACCGTGGAAGAAATAGTTCGTCTGTTTATTTCCTGGGAAATGAAAATTATTATTCCATTTTTCACTGTTGCGTTGAAAAAGTTGTTTTCCCTGGGGAAAATTGCCCTCTGGATATTTTTTATTCAGCGTACGTAATTTTCGGACTGAAAATTGCAACAGTTAAAAAGTTGGAACTCGGTAAAAATAATTTTCCCATGCGCGTGTATCGAAAAAAAGAAATGCTTTTTTGTGAAAACACGGTCCAAACGCGATGCCCGCAGTGACATTTGCATCCAAACTTTCATTCCGAATAAAAATAAAAATCCCGTCGCTCGTTTCGTTCGCGCGTAACGGAATAAATTGTACGACATCAGCTAACGCAGCTGAAAAAATTGTAATGTCGCGAATCGCGGAATGAAATGAAAAGATAAAAAGTATATTTAACAGAACAATGTAACAATATCCATTAAAGCGTATAGAACTCGTCGTAAATATCAATAACCAACGAGAATCCAGCTCACGAGTATTTCCGAACGTTTTCAAAACTGCTAATTCGTAATTGTAAATAAATAATTAAGTAACTTCAACGCGATTGAATAACAAACTTGCGGCTAAGCAAAGAGTGGGTTTGGGTAGGAAAACGCGCGAAGTGGCAAATCTTGTTATCGCGTATGACTAATAAATTGCTGAATAGAAACCGGAGCAACCGAGCTGGAACTTTTCGCGTCCTAGAACCATACGGCACGGGTAATCCTTTGGTAATCCTTAAAAATAATCGGGGCTCGATTGAAACGAGTAAATCAAAATCGCCCCGAAATACCGCCACGTTGTAATCTGGTATAACACCGAGTTTTTACGCAATATCACGGGATGGGGTAATCGTTTTAACAACGCATCGCTTATAATGCGATTGCACTACAATACAGTTGGTTGAACGTATTTTGGGTATACGTTGACTGTCTCTCGCTCGGGTAACCATCCTCGGAAAGAGTGAAAGGGGGGAGGAGATTAGGTACCTGGTACATACGCTGCCGATGACACACACGCGCGCGCTGAGCGAGCTGCTGCCGTTGACATTTTATCGCTCGAATTTTGCTTAATAGCGCCCGGCTGAACGCATTTGGATTCGTCAAATTGCAACGTACTTTGTGTTACGCGGATTGCGAGCGTGCACCGTGTTACACGTTTACGCCGTATTATTTCGTATTTTCCCTGGTTAATGATGAAAATTTGATGCTGCTTTTCATCGGTTTTCAGTGGAACCGTGCATGCGGGAAGTAATTGGATCGTTTTTTTGGAATGGATTCGAGGCTTTTTTGAAACGACGATTGTATTCATGAGTGGTGAACATTTACATTGTGTATTATTATTACAACAGATTCTGGTTTCTGCGTCGTCTCACACATCACTCATCTTCGACGTTTCGCTTGCTAAGCGAGATGTTCGTCATACAAGTAGAGCGATGGAGTATGTTAATTATCGAATCAATATCGATGCGCTTGCTAAGCTCTCTGGAGTAGCAGCGTAACTGTATAGGATGGATTATAATTGCTATTACGGCGGTAAAAGTGCTGGGTTTAAGTCTGAATTACCAGGGAGTTTGTAGTTCCAAGTATATTGTATTTGAAAAGGAGGATTTCATTACTACCCCGCAGTAGGGGAGAGTTGGCAGCCTTGGGCCACCCGTCTTTTTTCAAAAATGATTAAAGTTAAAATCTTGAATTTTTTACAGGGAATAGGGAGAGTAATTTTAGTAATCTTTGTTCAAGTTTCATCGGAAAAATTAGATTTGTCTTCTTGAAAAAAAATATACCTCATTTTCAAGGGACCAAAGTAAATTTTTTGTTGACAGTTTTTCTCCAATAGAATTGATTAAACCTAATTTTTATTTTGAAAAAATGAATCAGACCATTCGAGTAAGCATCAGAGAAGAGATTTTCATTGATATTATTCTGAAATAATTCCTGCAAACAATTTTACATAAAAATATGTGTTGAAGTGCACAATCGGGTGCCTTGGGCCACATCGCGGTCGGCTGCCTTGGGCCGCAGTTTTGGAGGGAAGGGAAGCTGCTAAATCTAAGACACCGAAAAAATCGGCGCGGAAAAACGTCAAATGGATGATTTTGGCGCAAATGAAGATTTATTAAGATGAGAGTATTCGATTTTTCACCATTATTTTTGATACCATTATTTTTTACGAAAAATAATAACGAACCAATATTTCGTTCATAAACAACAATATTCATCGATTGTTTATGAGTTCAAACAATATTGTGTCAAAGAATCTTCAATTGTTTTCCATTTTTATGATGCTGAAATGCGTAGAAAACTGTGGCCCAAGGCACCCGCCAATGAGGGTGCCTTGGGCCAAATGTCAAAAAATTTTCAAGTCAACTTTGTACATATAAATTGTTCAACAAATCCAACAAAAAAATTCACACTAGAGTCAAAGAGTTATACTGTGATGCTGCTGTTTTCTTTTTTTGATATTTCATTCTCTACTTGCGAAAAAAAAATGGAAACCGAAAAATGGCCCAAGGCTGCCGACTCTCCCCTACAATGGCTGAAAGCCACATTTTTAAATAAAAAAGAGTCGACAATTATGGAGTTTTTTTTTGAAAAATATTGTTTACCGTTTTTGAGACGAAAAAAGGTCATTTCTTCATAGAGAACGCCTTAATTTGTATTCTAGAGCCGTTGTTGAAGTTCTTCTTGAGGCTGGTGTCGACGTAAACACTCGAACCTCCGCGGGAACCGCGATGCACGAAGCGGCGTTGTGTGGAAAGATGGAAGTGGTTCGGACTTTGTTGGAGCGTGGCGTGGATTTGGGCATCAGAGATTCGCGAAAAAATACCGTGCTCGATCTTCTCAGTCAGTTTCCGCCGCATGTCACGCACGACATTACTGCTGTGATAAAACGTGAATATTTTGATGAATCAAACGCGTGATAATTTGTATAAATAATTTGTACAATGTTAAATTTATTCTTCAGGCCATCGGTCTTCTTCAGGCATCGAAAGCGACGTGGACAGCGAAAACTTTCCATCGATCCCGGCTCGCAATAGCGACTCTCTGGGCAGCCCTTACGAAAACATGCGTCCGGAAGACGATTTTTCACCGGCCGAAGGGTCGTCTCCTACACAATGGCAGTTTTATCACAAGCCCCGAAACGATGATCGTAGAATTTCCGGTACTTCGGCGATGTCTCTGTAAGTAACGATAACGTTGCATATTTTTGTACCTACTTCTATACAAACGCGAAGCATTCGCGTGATTTTCGTACTCGGTATCTTTGGGGTACAACAAATGAAACAAAAACGGGCTAGCACTCTTGTAAATGAAGTGCTGGATCTCGCAGCTATTACACTTGATAGAAACGAGAGTCGAGAGAAATGCTCATTCAGTAATCGCACGAACTCCAGTCTCGCTGTATCAACAAACTCTCGCAGCGCTTTTTTCCCGCCAAGCAAAAGGTTGAAAAAAGAGCTCCTCGTCCGGTTCACCTT
Source organism: Zelostemma sp. ZL-2020 (assembly GCA_022816865.1). NCBI lineage: Eukaryota > Metazoa > Arthropoda > Insecta > Hymenoptera > Platygastridae > Zelostemma > Zelostemma sp. ZL-2020. The sequence continues at coordinate 11,437 of JABFQM010003082.1, forward strand.
TGCGCAATATTTCATAGAAATGTCGAATGATTCTTGCGCGGTGTGTAAGTATTTATGAATACAAACGTGAATACATAGGAATGTATAAGCGAGGAACGCGTACACAGGCATGACCTCGGGGCGGGGGTTTAATACAGGAGATGTGAGCAAACAAAAGCGTAGATGTAGAGCGGCAGCAGAGTGAATGAGCAGGCAAGTCGGCAGTGGAACGGGTTGGTTTGGACTGAGGAGAATAGAAACAGCAATGGTAGCAAGGATGCTGGAGGCGGAAGAGGCAGGCCGCGTGTAGCCCCAGCGCGTTAAGCACCGCTTGGCTTGGTTTAATTTTCCTGATGTAGGCAGGCGATGCTAGGTTTGACCGCGCCTCGTTCATTTCTCTTGCCTCGAGTCACCCTTGCAAGCCCATTGGTACTAACTCGTGCTACCACTGCTGTTTCGCTGCTCAACACCATCACCTACAACCCTGGAGAATCGCGCATCCACTCTCCATTTTCGTTACCTCGTCGTCAATGTTTAACATGGCCAAACTCCTGTTACTCCGAAATTAATCTATCACGTTTAACAATGCAAATTGTTACTCCGTTTTGGTATGATACCGAGCATCATGTCTCCTTGAACTTTGTTCGAACACTTCTGGGAATTCCTCGCCGATGAACATTGAACTAAGAATGGAAGATTGAGTTACGGAATGTAAAAGATGAAGGTTGCCACATTATCGAAAAAAGTCTGGGAGTTTTACTTGAAAATTGAAGTGCCAATCCTGCGTATCGTCTATTTCCGTCAATTAGTTTGAAGAATCTTTTAGAAAAGTTCGTAGAGTAGTTAATGAATGCATGAAGAGCCCATGGCTGATTGACATTTCGATGGATTGGGCGTTTCAGCGAAGATGATCTGTACGACGAGTCATCGGAAGGGATCCAGATGTATCTCCAGCAGATGGATGACTCTGACCCCAGCTCCATCTTTGATAGCGTCTTTATGTCCATGTCCGACACACTCAACTCCATAAACACGATTGAAAGTACAGACCAAACACCCGAAGACAAACCAATTAACACATTTACAAAAACATCACCGTCATACTTCACGGATACCTCATGGTATGACATCACCAAAACCCACTAGAGCTTTTCTCGATTCTCTGGTGATTGCATGTTGCTCGATTCTTTTGCGAATTCTCGAGTTTCCTCTTTCAGCCGAAAGGGAACATCCGATTTGTATGATTTATGCATGATGGAAGAACCTTTTGAACAATGCCCGAAATAGGTGAAAATCCTTTGTTTCACAGTGCAGCAATCGCGACAAGCTTGGCTAATTTGGTTCCGCAAGTGCAGTGTCGCGACGTTATACAAGCGATATGCTTTGATATTCGACGAG
>JABFQM010003083.1:0-12814 GCA_022816865.1 Zelostemma sp. ZL-2020
CTTTCCAGCCTCACCTGACGCTGTTGACTCCGAGTCAAATGCTTGCTCTTAAATCAACACAAATCTTAATTCATTCCAGCCCCGACGAAATTACTTCAAACTATCTCCTGGTTTCCATGGGATTTCACGACAACACGCTTCCGAAGTTTCAGCAAAAACAGGAGTCACGAAAAGCTCATCAAAGTCCCGGTCATTTTTTCGATCGCAGATGAAGGAATGTCCGACTTCGGACACGAGTCCTCAGGGAAGTTTCCTTTGTTTCGTCAATATCGGGCGAGGAATTCGGAGAATAGCCTAACGTTCCTTTGAGGTTTCGCTCTTCGAAAAGGATGGGATTCGAGTCTCGAGCGCGCAGTTGGAAACCTCGTTAGCGGATACGTGCCCGAGAGAAGAAGGAAATATGTGGTCGCACGGTTGGCGCTTCCGTGTAGCGCGCTCGGCGTATGCGCGGACACATAAGTTCGTTAGGTCGGCCCCAATTTCAGCTTTATCAGAATTTACGAGCGCCTAAAAGCCCGCGCGTCTATATCTTAAGCAGCTGGGTCCTTATCAAAAAATCTATAAACAGTCCGAGGTTACTGGAACGCAAGTTTCTTCAGCTCCTTCTAAACAATCCTCGCAGCCACCGAAATAACTCGGAGGAGTACGAAGACGAAGAAGAAGATGATAAAGAACTTTCGACTTTCCAAGAAGGAATTTTAATGGAGTGATTAAAAATCATTCCCTTGCCTCGTCTTGAATTCGTAAAACAATAATCGCCCCGGCGTTATTACATCAGATATTCCTGGCGAGCTTCTCATTAAAGCCGCGGTCGGAAAAAAGGAGTACAAATAAAGAATCCATATCTCTTCCGTCATGCATAATTTATCGCAAAGTTCTAGATTTGCTTAATCGGAGTTTCTCATCTCTTCCGAGGAAGATCAAGAGGAGCTTCTCTACCTAATCTGCACTTCTTTCTATTCCCGACAACAGCGAGCAGCGTCGTTGAATTTAAATTGATCGTCCTGGTGTAAGGTTGTATAATGCGAAGGATGCAACCTACTTGGACGCATTCCCAAGTCTCGTTGTCGCGATTGAGGGACCAAACTCCGGCCGCTCTCAGAAGCCGACTCTGTTCTCCCAACTTGCGCTACTATTCCGTAACACCCGCAAACCCTCCAAGCTATTGGGTTAACGTCTCGGATAATGGCGGACGAGAGTAGCGACGGAAGGATGAGCAAGTACCACGTGAGCTCCGCTTAACCACGAAATATGCTCTCGCGTTATAAAACGCTTCAGAAAATTTCTATTTTCGACTTAATCGTCTGGAAATGGCGCGATTTTGCAGGGGCTTCTTCACGGTTTCACCTCGAACATCGGAGTCCTCGAATTATATCGATGAACAACGCTCGGTTCTGATTTCAAAAACGAGGGAAAATGTTTTCGTATCTTTGGAATCTGCATTTTTCACGCGGTGTTATATAAAAACGCATGCATATTTATTCGACATTTTATACGGCGTTCGCTCCTTGCGATGCATGAATTCAACGCGCTCGCTAAGGGACGATGTAAAGTTAGTTACTCCGAACGTAACGTTGTTTATTTATTAACATATTTCATGCCGCGGGTACAAAAAGGTAGAATTTAACATGAAAATGAGAGAGAACGGTTAACTGCAGCGGAACGACGCATGATAATAAAATGCAATTTAAATACTACATCACCTGTTGAAGCCCGCTACCACCGTGACCCAAATTCAATTAAAAATAACGTAATAAAGAAGAATCGTTATACCATTTCCCGTTGCGCGGGTGTATAAAGAAGCTTTGAAACAATTTAGCCGCGTAATAAAAAAAAGCTCTGGAATCGGTATATCTCTGCATCGTAACACTTAATGCACAATTATCCGAACGTGATAAGGAGAAAGCGATTACGGCTGACGCATCACTTCACTCTTGCGCGCCACTCTACGAGGGCCCTGCATGAGATAATGAGTTTGTACCGCGCGTGCTGCTCGCGTGACCAGAAACCACGATAATACGGAGCATATAAGTGAAAATAAATATTTTCCCCGCACGAACCCGGAGCTAAAAAAGCGAAAAGTTACGAGAGCCTTGATTACCCCACGTTTCCCGAGGGGCAAAAGTGACGTGGCTCGTGAATCAGTTGCTTTCAAACGCGGATCATTCGTCGTGGAACGAAAAATCGCGAGGGTCGAAAAATGAAAGGCCAACGAAAACAAAAAGTTGAACGGCGCGGCCCTCTGGAAATTCGTCGACGCGTACCAGCGGAATCCGGATTCCAATGGAAAACTCAAAATGTACACTACTTGGCCTTCGGCCAAGTGACATCTGTTAGGCTGTCAGACGTCGCTGGGGACTCGAACGTGGCCTCACGTGGAACAAACGGCGGGCCAAAATTGTATAATCCGGATCTGGCTTGGTCCGCTGCTTTACAAAGTCGCTTCATCCGTCGGTCGATTCGCAAATAGTGTGCCCAACAATCCAGGGCGCATGCGCGACGCTAGGGACGACGTTTAAGACACCATCGCACGCCGCTTTTGGGATTTCAAGCGTCTTCTCAATAGCGATTACTCTTTACCGTTTAATACTGCCCAAGTTTGCACAATGAAATTTCGGCCGAGGCGCAAAGTTGAAGGGAAGCCTCGTAATTTAGTCAGCCACAGCTGGATTCCCGATTCTCCAAAGCTTTTCAACAATTAATGATTGTACCTTATCAAAAATGCATCGCTTCGGAAAAGTACGAAGACGGTAAATTATTTGTATTGTACCGCATTCTAGCGCCGTATCGGTACGAATGTTCGATACCTTGGAAAGGAAAAACGACGAGAAACAAAATTTGTTTAAATTCCATTCAGCTGCCGAAGTATCCGGTGGCGCTGTAGATAAAATTTCACTTGAATATTCTCAGAATGTCGTTTTCCTCAAGAAAAGCTAGAAACTTTTTCGAGCGAGTTACTATTGCAAGACACGTAGGCAACAGCGAGCTGCGCGTTAATAAATTAAATTGAGCGTTGAAAAAACGCGACACCCAAGAGCAAACGTTGCACTTCTTGCCAATGAGAAGGTAAAAGGAAAGTTCGCTTCATTGTGATATTATGTACAGAACCTCGAGACTTTGAATTGAAAATATTGCGAACGCAGACGTCGATTAAATGCAGAATACATTTCTGTGGCTTCCGAAAAAACAACTCGACGCTCAACTTTTTTTCAAACATTTTTAATGAATTAATTCACAAAATTATTACCAGTCCCGGAGATATATATTTGCAGGCAATAAAATTTAATTTAGATAACAACAATGTACTCGTGATGAAGCGACCTTGAAAGTGATTTTAATTTTTAACTCAATTCAAGATAACTTTTTCTGGCGACACTCTAACATAACCATAACCTCATGTTTCTGTATTCCTTGAATAAAAAATGTTCACATTATAGATATTTCATATCGAAGTAATTTTTCAGAAACAAAGACCCCAGATTTTAATGCAAAGAAACAAGCGATCGGAGAACTTTGGCAACTTGGGTCGATCAACAAGTCGTCCATTGTCGAGGGACGCACAATAGTTATGGTTTGACAATGCCTTGCTCCACAAAGTCCCTCGACTTTTGAGTAACGAGCCAAGATTCCGAAGAACCGCTGCTCCGCTAATCCGCGGCGTCAATTATCACGGCAAATGACGTCCTCGCAGTACCCACGTGATAAATTTCGCGAGAGATTTAACCACTTCGCTGCCTAATTTATCGCATCGCACTTTGGCATAGATTTTCATTTTCCATTATTCTCGAGCTCGAAGGGCGATAAAGTTAAAGTTTCAGCCGAGCCCGAGGTCGATGTTGATTACAACAACATTAATAATAAAATTTCAATTTTCATCCGCTGCACGCGTAGAGGAAATGAAGAACTCGAGTAACGCCGGCTCCATTGTTCAATTGGACCAGTTGGTTGGCCGGCGGTTCAGTTCTAAGAGGATTATTCTGTGGTTCGTAAAACCTTGCCAGTTTCTGGGGATAAAAGTGAAGTTTTTCAATGAAACTATAACGAGAAGGGACAGAACAAGTGGAGCGATGAAAAATGTCGGGATTTCGTTGAAGAATTAGAACCGAGCAAAATAACTGGAAATTCACAACAACAATTATTCGTTTCAACCATTCAATTAACTAAAAACACCCAAAGTTTTCTTCCACCCAGCAGTAAACAAAGCTCTTCAACATTTCACCAAGGATATCGCCATAAACGGGGGGAAAAAAAAACTTTACTGGGTAAAGGGAATAAACATCGGCGGAAACTTTTGTCATACGTAGCACCTAAGCTCGGCCGACCTCAAAGGATCGCGACTTGCTGGTAATAAAACGCCAGTAAAACTGTTGGTTTCGCGCGAGACCTTATTTCGCCGAGAAAATGCAAAGTGAACGCGAAGGAAAAGTAATGGTGGGGGGGGGAGGGGCGTTAGCGCCGGGGAAGACACGGAGAATGGAAAATAAGGAAAAGGAGACAATAAAGCAGCGACGTAGGAAGAAGAAGGGACGCAAGAAGAGAAGAAAGAATCGAGGGCGCAAGGTGGTAAGTATTCGCCTCGCGTCCTTCTGAATTATCGCGCGAGTATTCTTGGGAAAATGCTACTAAATCAAGCCTCCCTCCGTCCCTCTCGGACAGCGCGATCTCCACATCGTCGCGTCCTTTCCCCCCCCCCCGCCCAGTTTTCGCGCGCGTTTTCTTACCTCCCCCTCGATGTGCTATCGTCTTACAGTTCTCCAGCCTGTGTCACTATCACAGCCCTCCTCCCTCTCTCCTCCCCTCGCCCTTTTTCCACCCAATACCCACCATCTTTCTTTTCTATCCTTGTAACGCGCTCCCACCTTCTTCCAGGCTCCCCGACGCTCTTTTGCGCTCCGGCGAGATGCAAATATTCGAAGAGACGGCGCGTGCGGGAGCCGTTCTCTTGAAATATCGTTCCTAAATAAATAACGAACGAGTGTAATATGCGAAATTACGAGCGGAGCTGGGCGAGCTGCTTCTGAGGGACAGAGGGTGCAGTTACCGCTTCCCTTGGCTCTCGCTCGCCCTCGCCTAACGCCATTTTAACTCGCTCACACCGAATGGTAATGCCGGAATAGCTCGCCTCGATATGCAGTACTCGTCTCTGTGAAGGCACGTCGTTAATACGTCTCCCGAACGCCGCGCTATTCCGATCCGCTGTAAATCAACGTAATGCCCCGGGAGCGCGAAAATTTCGAGCGGTTATGATTTTAGGGAGTTTCGTGAAAGATTAATAATTAAGGAATTCTGAAGCGTTCGCATTTTTTCGGAATTTCAAAGGACCAACTCGGAGTCTTGGGAGACAAATAGAAAACATCTTTACTATTAAAATAATATAGTGGGTCAGAAAGAAGGGATCCAAAGACCCTGGAAACCCCGAAATTTATAGGTTCCCGAGATTTTGCGTCGGGGAAGTGAACGACAATACGATATGTATTGATTTTTGATCAAGATTGAATTAGTATTACGTCGACCCTCGCGGAATTTTTCGTCCTTTTCGCGGTCCCTTTCAATCACTAATTGATCAAACGAAAATCGCTTGTCTCGTACATAAAGCTCGGGCGGGTAGAGAGCTCGTTTAAAGCGGTGACACGCGTCGAGTCATGTATTAAACAAAGCTAAGAGCTTTTGAGAAGAGTAGCTGGGGAACGTGGCTCGAGGCGACGCACGTGTTTATGATGAATTATGAAAATGACATTTTATGCCACGAGAACCGCCACATCGGCATAACTGAATGCTTTGGAAAATTGTTTTAATAGATTCGCATTTGCATATTTAGCGCGGCTGCGCCGTCTACTTGTTCCTCGGTTCCAAGAGAAGCGGCTTAGTCCAAATGCCATTAGAAAATGGGGAGGAAAACCAACCACTTTGGAGACACGAGTCGACAACCTTGTTTCCGCTTGTAATTGACGCGAAGGACATAATCGAGTTCTACACTTTGGCTTTGACACGAGGGGGTGACAATTCGACACACATTTCAAAGAACCGAAATTACGATTTTTGTTTTCGACCTTTAGGGTTTTAATCTTGGGTCAACTCGATTATTTCGTGAACTGAGAAAAAGCGGAGTTTTTTATGGGCATAACCATCATTTCTCGAACTTTTTGAAACTGATTTCTATTTTACTGGCAAAGTTTGTCGAAATCTTTTCCATTTTCGCGAGTTATTCATGGATAAATGTCGATGAAAAAAATTGCGAAGAAGAATCGTGTATATTAAATACCGTTGAGTTTCTATCAGCGTTTTTTCAACGTGAAAAAAGGTACGAGTCCTTCATCTCTGCTTTCTCGACGAGAAGTATCAGTCGACGCGGTCCCCGGTTGGGAATTTAACTCGCTATTTTATGCGTCTCCATGCAGTTCAAGGAGAGAGGAACATTCGTTTCCGCGGTAGGACTGACGTGCTTGACGAAAGTACGTATGCACGGTTACGTTATTTCGGTTCCGTTCCTTGAAATGTAAGCGCGATTTTTGCGACTCTCTTCCCCTTTGGGACCAGGGACACGCGTCGCTGCCATTAATCTTGATTTCGTGGACCAGCGGAATGCAACGGGAAAGCAGACTTCTCTCTTTTGAAATATCCATGGTAATCGAAAGCCGAGAAATGTCGTTACGCGCTCGCGTTCAAATAAACGTCGTAGCTGCTCTTTTTACTCTTCCCCGGAATAAAAAAATGATATATCCCAATTCCCAACGTTGAAAAAAAGCCCAGAAAGGTCAGCTGGCGTCTGGAGCAAGTATTGATTCTTTTCTTCCAATCCTCGTAATTCGAAAAGGACAATTGAAGGCGAAAAAACGAATGTAGAAAGGCTTTGGGTCCTCTATTTCAAATAGATTTCCCTACGTTCCTAGGCAAAGTGCATTCGATGAATTTCGTGAATTCTATTTACATGAGCATCCAATATACTGTTCCCTTCAGGCTCGATGCCAAAAACAATATAAAACATTCATCTTCACGGGCGGATATCTGTTTCGAGGCGACGTGTCTGTGACCCGGAGACAAGTCGAGAGTTTCTCCTTAAAGTAATCACTGCGTAGAGAGATAATCTCACTTTATATGCGACTGGCACGAAGCACGCTTCCATCTTTTCGTGTTGCCGGTATTACGTGTCAAGAGTGCAGCTCGAAGCACGGCGCCGCTCTAGCTGCCGCAGACCAATTATAACCATACCAAACTTACAGAAGACTGAGGCCACTAAAAGGCGAACTAAGGTAACGAGAGCGAGCGCGCTTCTCTGCCGCAGGATTTACGTTGCATCGGACCAAAAAAAGGAGATTTATTGGAGATAACGCGCCGAGAGAAAACCATGCTCTTACTCTCTCTTGCGATGGCATTAACAGACCTTAACTTTCCGGAAATTAAAGTCCCGAAACTGACAAAATCACGGGAACAATGAGTATTCGATGATTAATAATTGACTTGATTAATCGATCCATTTTTCGAAAGAAGATAAAAAAGACTCGTACAAAACCTTCGCCATCGGTTGTTATTTCATTCGGAATTTCCACATGATTATATTTCAAGTCGAAAATTCGTTTCCAGAAGTTCTGTTTCCCTTTAACTTTTCGACTACCGGGGATACAAAATTGCGGAACAAAAACGGAAGTAACGGTGTTTTTAGAGAGTTCGAAACTCGGTAACTGGGCACGGAATAATCATAAAACGAAAAACTAATTTTCCAGGAGACAAGGTTGGCGTGTGCGTGATTATAACGTTTCATAATGGTAGACTGCCGACGCAGCGCAGCCGGACGTTCCGCTTCGAGTGTAGCGAGAGTCGTCAACTCCACTACAATGCAAATTGTTTCTCTATTCTCGCCTCGTTATCTATCAAGGTAACGTTCTCAAAGGTTCCTAAGTGTTGCCCATGTCATCATCGTGTCCCCAAATAATTATGCTGAGTCACTTATGTAAACTTCACAGTTGTTCCTTTTAATTTAAAACAAAGACCTCTATATACATCAATTTACCTCATTCTTACTCACCGGTACTCATTTTATCTTACTCTATCTTACTTTACTTTATTTTATCTCATTATAGCTCAATCAATCAATCGCTCTATCTCACTTTAACTCATTTTATCCTACTTTACTTCACTCTATTTCGTTTTTACTCAACAAATCAATAGCTTCACCTTACTGTACCTCATTGTGCCTCAATTTACCTCACTTTAACTTCTTTTAACTCTTTGTATCTGGCTCTACCTCACTTCACCTCAATCCAGCTCTGATTTCATTTTAATATCCCAGGTATTTAATTTCTAAGGTAATAAAAAATAATGTAACACAATTTAAGTGAACAATAAAAAACACATTTAATAGTGATAATACGATTGAAAAGTTTGATGAGCAAGGGAAACAGTGGGGCAGTACTGTACTTATTCCATGCAGGGATTTGAGCGGTAATATTTGAATTTGTAATGAATTAGGTCCCGGATGAGCCCGGCGAAATCCGATTACTCGGATCTTTGTACTTGCCTCGTCGGTAAATCGGCATATACACGTAGCGCAACGATTCGAGTTAAATGACCGTCCAAGTGGAAAAACTCGCGATTACCTCGGCAAGTGCGTTATTCCATTTTAGCAATTATCCATCGACGCGCGTGATCCAGGGATATTGAACCACTCATCGAAAATTCCGAATCGATTTCTCGCAACCCATTTTTTTCGAAAGTTCAGATTTTCGTAGAGCGACTTGTTGAACCGCCGCAAAAATCGTCAACGTGAGTTATGAACTTTGAAGTGCCACTTCGGACCTTTTGCCGCTGGAGTTGAGCAAAAATGAGAACGGAACGAGCGTCAAACGAAGCTAGTTAACGGGGAGAGTCGCGATTTGTTGCGGGAAGGCGAGGGCGAAGTGATGGGCACGTGTAACTTTGAGCGAACCACATGTTGCCTCGTTTCTCTCGTTCTCCCATTTGCTCAACTCACTATCGGAGATACAGCGCTTCCGGAAGTGGCAGACGAGGACGCATTTTTCTTACCGGACGCAGCACGCTTTTCGCTCTTCAATCTCGACTGGATCTTACCTGGAACAGAAAAAAACGTGGCAAGTTTTTTAGCTGGAAATTTAAACGATCCACTGGGATTACGGAAGCATTAATGGAAGTCGCGATTCGGTCTTTTTGCGGATTAATAAATACTGGGAAAAAGTTGGTGCTCCGAAAGGAGTAAATTTTTAAATTAATTTTTCCCATCGACGGTAGCCCGATGCAATATGCAGTCACGGCTCGTCGAGCGAAACCCTGGGCCACAATGAATCTTCAATTTTTCATTTCCCTTCATTAATTTCTCCCCCGCCGCAACGTACGAATCGATCCGGCTCGCTCCGGAGGCGCCGCTTCACAATGCGTCGCTTTGCTTTTCATTATAAATGATCCAAAGTTGCCATCACCGCAATGTGGATAATCGGGCGAAAAAAATGCAAGCGAAACGATTGTTCCATTTCGGATTCATCCCGATTCCATTTGGTGAAAGGCAAGAGTCGCAGTTTCGGCTCTTGTTAAATGAAGCGCAAAGGCGAGACTCGTAGATTTTCAGTCGTTAGACGACCTTGGGGAGGAGCCGCAAAAGGTGCGATAAAAAGAAATTAGTCGGGTTTCTTTCGAGCTCCGGAGTCCCGAGCAAAGATCGGTCGAATGTGCGAATAAAAGACGTGCAAAAACGATAAAGCTAAAGCGGTCCCTAAGGTGGGAAGGCCGTCTTCGAATTGGCACGCCATCGGATTAAGATTCAAAGTGCTATTGCCTGCTTTGGACCCTTGTACTACGACGCATCTTCTTGGCGATACTGTCGTCAGCGAGACGTGGCTGGAAACCAAGTTACCATTTTCCTCAGATCGACGATGTCCAGTGCAAAAATGGTACCTTTGAATGAGTTTTGCGAAGAAATATGAGTGAGACGAGTCTTAGCGTTTCTGAATCCAAAGAATACGCTGAATTTTCAGTTTGAGTTGATTGCTTTTGAAGTAAATTCGTTTTACTCTTACTTGAAGAGTGGAATGTTCACTTTCAACGCTTCGCAATGGACGTGGACGAAGAAGAATTTTGACAGGAATCGCGTCTTAAAAATATCTCTAATGCGTCGATGGGATGCAGTTTTCTTGTTGAGATTGTACCGTCATTTAAAAAGTTGTGTCAGGAAACATGTCTCGGGTAAAAAACTTTGAGAACAAAACTTTGCGGAGTGAAAAAAAGCTAATAGCGTTTGAAATTCAAGATGGCTAGACAGCGCAGGAAAGTGCTCCGAGTTCGAAAGACCGTCAACGGTCAAATATTTTATTAAACTGCGCAAACTCCAAACGTAGAACCCTGGGGAAAATTCCGTCAAATTTCCGAGTTTATATGCACATTATTTGGTAAATGCATGAATTTAATGAACTGAAAAATGTTTCCTGTATTTTATATTCATCCAAAATGAACAAATATCCAAGGAAAATGCAATTACAAATATCACGAAATCTTATCAAAAGTCGTTAAAAATTATACCTTGGTCTTAACTCGATAAATATTTGATGACAATTTAGTTACCGAATTGTTCAAATCAAAATTCGATTCGTATTTGAACCGAGTTTCGTAAGAATTAATTTCATGCGAATCCCAATATGATATCAACGAAATAAAGCCGGAAAATCGATCATTAATTTTCCCAAAATCTGTTTTCACTAGAATTCAATCCGGACCTTAATATCACGTTAATATTCTCATTCGTTCATTCATCGTATCCACACAAATGAGGATTATCCATTAATTCAATCACGGATATTTCGTACAACGCTTTTTCAACGTTTTCGTATCAAAACACGCATTTTGGCGCCAAAAATCGATGGAAAATACAGCAAATATCGACGCGGCGGAAACGGTAAATTTATTTTACGATGCTTAATTTTAGGAGTATCATTTTTTAGAGCGTACAGCTGTAAGTATCGCCCACGTGAAGGCAAGAGCGAGGCAAGTTCCGGGTATTTGCCTGTAAATAATCGCCGAGGAACGTTAAATGTTTTCGATTTACATACAAAGCACTCGAGGAATCTGCATAGAACTTCGAAGGAGGGTCGAAGCTAAATGAAAAGAATCGACGTAACCCGGGGCTGAAATATGTTTATACGCAATCCTCGCAAAATGTCTCATTGTACCCACGAAATCGAGTACGTACATTCATTGTTTTCACTCGCTTCACTCGATCAATCGTTATCAAAACGCGTCATTACGCCGGGCGTGTTATATTTAAAAAACCGCCGAAATATTCACTCTATTCAATCCAGTATATAAAACTGGCTTAATCCGCTAATCGTACAGCGCTCTTTTCACTGGCTACCGCATTCTCGTCCCAGCGTTCCTCCTTGATCGTCCGAACGAGCCCATCGCGCCATACGAAACGACTTTAATCGAAGCTGAGCGTAAGTGCAAAGCGCTGTTCAACGCGCCGAATGCGAAAGGTTACTTTCTGTCCGATGACCAATGGACCAGAGACCCCTGCATTTCAAGATCTCGCGCGAGCATTCTATTTGCATCGATTTATCTTTTTTCCATACCATCGCAAACGCTGCGAAAAAAAAGAATGCGAAGAAAAATATGTGTACTCCTCCGTCGGAAAATTCGAGGGTTTATTTTGCGAATGGCTCGTCTTAACGACGCTATGCCAAACTTATCCGACCTTACATATCTCGAAAGAAGAAGCGGGCGCAATTTAATTCGTTCATTTGCCGGAACTTTCCCAGTTAATTGATAAAAGTAATCGAATGAAACGTTCTGTAGCGAGGCTGCTTCGGCGGCATCGGCTGCCGGCGGCAGGTGAGCAGCTGCTCTGAGTGGATTAAACCGAGGTAATCAACGCAAATTGATAATCCTACTTTCCTGGGCCTTCCGAGCACCCTCCGCACGTTACCCAAGCCGACTTTCCTTCCCCTCCGTGTTTTTTCGGCAACGATTTCGAGTGTTCTTCGAATTAAATTTTTCGCTTTCGACAGTTACTCTTTTCGGAGCGTAATCGAGTCTTCGTTTATTCTCGCGAGAAAAGACGATAGCCAGACATTAGCCGGCGAATTCTCTCGGTAAATTTTGCAAATTTCTTTTAGTCCCGGCCGTAGCTCTTTCCGAATGGAAGCTCCACTGGCTTTCATATCGATCTCCCGATCTCTAGAGGGCCGTTCTTCTTACAACCCATTAACCATGGATCAAGGCTGTAAAAGGGGCAAAGCAAATTACGTTTTAAAGGCCACGCCAGTGGAACGTAAACGGAACTCTCGAAGGGAATAAAGGAATAAGAGACGCAGCCTCTCGGATCGTGGGATCCCGCGAAATGTATGTCTTCGTTGATTATTTCCACTGCTCACATGAAATAGGTACGAATTAATTTTTCTCACCTTTGCCACTTTTGTTTCACTTGAAAAAAATTCGAAATTTCAATCGTATCTTTTTTTTTATTGGAATTCGAAAAATTAACGAATAATTGGTAAGTTTTTTTGGTAATAAATTCAGATATCCGAATTTCTCGTTTGGTAATTGATAGATTCCGTGCAAGCAAATCTTCCTCGGTGTTCTAGAACAAGATAAAATTACATCGCGAGCGACCGCGCCTTGGCGTATTTTTAACTCGGAGTTGACACACCTACGGTTTTATGGACCCTGCAACAGCGTAGACCGTAACACGAAGGCTTATCTCGTAAATGTACTGTTTGTTCAAAGGAAAATGTTTGTCCCCGCGAAATTTAACTCAACGTCGCGAGTTTTATCTCTCTCCGTATTTTTTTAATCTCGAGAAACGGTTTCGGGAATG
>JABFQM010003084.1:0-12812 GCA_022816865.1 Zelostemma sp. ZL-2020
TGAGAATAGAAGGCAAGCTTAAATGAGCCCCCCGGCGCGAACTTGCGACGCGGTGGAAGTTCGCGCCAGACGATAGAAGATCCGAAAATCTCGGAAAGAATGGTACTCGATATCTAATAAAGACCTTTACGATTATCAAAGAATTATTAAACATGTGAGCGACTAATTTCTAACGCTTAATCCTTTAATCACGTAATTAAATTTTAGCGATGATTAATATTGATATTTGTTGCAATGAAGTTTTGAATTAATTACACATGCGATAAATTTAATTATCAAATATTTATATTAAAAAGAAAATAATCACGAATTGACCTTAGTTACAATCGGTCAACGCAAATTAGTTTTTACGAAAAATAATACCATCGTATCTAAATGGAAAATTCGTTTTCGGGACTTTCCTGGAAATGCTGGGTCATTGTTATCTCGGGACACTTGCTTACGGCCTTGCGGATTTCCTCTATCTATCCCTGACATTTTTCGGCTATAATAAGCTACTTACTATCCTTTCCTTTCCTTTAAGTACCTGCATGCGGATAGCCCTTAAACCCTTAATTCGTAATTTGTAGCTCCATTATAATGGAGCTACAAATTACGAATCGTCTTGTGTATTTCTGCGAGCCCAGGAGTATCGCAATTTTTGTCTTTGATTATATAAATAAATTGACTAACCTTCGGGTTAGTTTTATACATAATTAAGCCTCCGTTGAAACATATTTTTCTTTCCTTTTTTTGATTATTGACTGGTAAAGAAATAAAATTTCGAGCCAATACTAAAATTATCCAAAGGCGAGTATTCAAGATTCCAGGTGCAAATGAGTATAAAAAAACGATGATACACTTTTCACCAGATATTTATTTCAATTTCATTTATACACAATATAGAAATTCAACAAGTGGAGATACATAAATTGATTGTTTGTTTTCTTTTGTTGATCGAATAAATTGTATTGTCTTTAGCAGCAAAATCGGTTACTGTAGTAAGATTTGCAGTGGTGTGACGTTTAAAATCTACACAATAAAATCTCCACCCATGAAGTAAGCAGAAATCTTCCTACACCTCGCAGCACGATTATGTATCTACTATTAAATTCATATCGCAAAATCGCCTTACTTCTTTCTGCTCAGCACATTTCATTTACTTAAGTTTTCTTTGTTACATGAAAGCATACACTCAAGTATACTTAGGCATACGCAAATATACATTTTCTTATTTAATAATCTGTATATTATTTATAGAAAATTATGCTAACTACATCAATGTATAATATATACATAAAAGGCAAATGTGATACACCTGATCGTTTCTCGTTCGTTATTTCTATAAAAATATTTCCATTTACGTTCCTTCATATCACGATACGAATACTATTAGTACAGAATATTTTAGTTTTATAGCGTATTGCATATCGGTCACAATCTTTTGTCGTTGTATATATTATATAAGTTACGTTTTGCCTGAAAAAACCAGGCACAAAAATGCCATTTGAAGCTGTGTTATTTCGATTCATGTATGACTTGACGATTACTTTCCCTTGGAAAAGCTTGGAAACGGCGCGAAATGTTCGGCTCATCGAAAAAAACGATGAAACGCTTAAATTCTACCAAGTAGTAACTCATTAAACAATAAGAGTTGAAAAATAAAGTCAAATACAGAAATGTCTTATTTCTAAAAATTTACATTGTTCATCAATGTGAAATAATTAGTAGTTATACTTTTAAGAGAATATATTATTCTTTTCTTTATTGTTTAATAAGCTATTAAACGCATTTTCTGTATCGCGAAACATAATTTGCACTTCACGCTCGATCGTAATTTAAAGAGGTTTTACTCGCACTGTTACTTCCATTTACTATCTTTATCATTAACAAAAGTAATAATGCCACTTGTTACAAAAATTGTCATCATTGAACAAAATGTCGCTCGGGACATTTTTAAATTGAGAAGATATACATATTTTCTGAGATCAGTGTTTTTACATGCTATGGTTTAATTTTGCATACGAACTATGCACGGTAAAAATTAATATTGTTAATTTTACATGAATTAAATCCTGTGACAAAAACTCCGAATTACGGAACTTTCAAGTATTAGTGTTATTAAAAAAATGGTGATTGTGTTACTTTGTATTCATTCGATCATGAATAATGGCAAGAAGTTTCGTTGTTGTGAACTGTGAAAAATAAAAAAGATGAAAGGGAGAAACAAAGATTCGAATTGCTTTCGGAAAATGTAAGTGATAAAGTTTGCTCTGGCAATTTGAACAATGATTCGTGTATTCAGTGCGCTGAAATGACGTTGAAGGTCATCATGAGTTCACCACATCCTGATCGAAGGCGTTCTTTTGCTCATTTGGTGAGTTAGTTTTCACTTCAGAGCGTCTTCAACTCAATCATTCGTTGTAATGTTCAATTTTGATGGTAGAGAAGTGCTAAGAAACCTCATGTTTCCATAAAAATGTTCTACGATGTACGATAGCACTCGAATGTCTTTCTGCAGAGGATGAAGATTTATATTTTCCCTTTTATTCGAATTCGAATAGGTTCATCGCTAAAAGATGAACGACTTCTAAAACAATCTCAGTATAAAATGGCGTGCTTTCATCCTATTTCCAACAGATTTGTTTTCATCACTTAAATATATCAACGACAAGTGTCTTGATAAAACAATATCCAGTAAAATTTGTTCTGTGACAAAAATATAATTAAAACACGCATTGCATTTTGAAGACTTTTTTGATGTTATAGCAAATGAATATCAGGATGATAATGAACAGATGACAGAAATAGATCATCTGAAGATCGTTTCCCTGCAAATAATTGCGAATAAAAAGCAACTGAAATGTGTTAAAATAACGAAATAAAAATTTCTCGGAAATCTACTCAGTTGTTTTTGATCCAAACTATTTACAGGGTTTCGATGACACGGCGATATCCAACATTACGTTCGATGAAATGATATTTATTAACATTTAATTTCGTTATAAAATAATTACAAGTACCTTTGCACATTTCGCATCTTTCTAAATATGTTCCAGCAACAAAACTTTTTGTTTATTCCATTTTATTTATGTTAATTCGTAATTTGGAGGATACATTTTTATAGAAAGAATACAAAATAACTCGTTTCGAATTTCTTGGCAGCTTCTCCACCCATTTGAACGATGCATTTTATACATATTTTTATGTAAAGGTTTTCATTCTTTAGAATAGGCATGAAAGTTCGAGTAATATTTTTAAGGCAAGTAAGCTTTTAATGGCCATGTTGACCAATGGTTTTTGGAGTATAAAATACGTTAAATAAAAAAATTGCTTTGAAAACGTAAAACAAAGTCCAACTAACTGAACATAATTTGTATCCAAAAGTGAGGAAAAAGTGTACCGACTTAAAATTCAATGTAATTAATTTAAAGAAACTTACATTTTAACTCTGTACAGAAACACGAATCACAAAAGTCTAAAAACTAGAAATAGCAAAAAAAAGTCAAAAGAAGAAACGTAAATTTACATTTAGCTTTTCTGTACAATGGAAACTCCAAGTTTCGGATCCTTTACTAAATCGCAAGATCAATTCCTATTTCAATACCGCATAAATTTTCTAACACCATACGAACGAAAACATTAAAGACACCGAGGATCTCATTTTCTCCATCCTCTATTGTTCGCCATGACAACAAAGTTCGAAATCCTTAATAGTCAAACTCAAAATGCACTTTTACTCTCAAAGATTCCAAGTTGGAAAACGCTCTAAAATTAAGGATCACGAACCTCGGGCAAAAATGAACTAAACTTTCAACATTATCTTCCTGGAAGCATTTTCAAGTAAAGTCCAGCCAGTCTTGAAGACACACGTGTTATCTTAAGCAACTCCGCGCACTCGTTGTCTTCGTCAACGTAACGTCGACGAGCGAAAATTCTCCAACGTCATAAAAACACAACGTTTTACGATTACCAGTGTTTTGTTTAATTTATAAAATCCTCTCTTCATATATTTCCTGAAATATATACGCGTGGAGCGCTGTTGTGCGTCACGCGGACGCGTGACCTAGCACTGAGGCAGCGATAGTCACCCGATTCTTAATCTCTTTGGAGCAAGCTGGTACTCAGTTTCATTCTTTGCGTTCGGTGTCGGGCTTTGATTTCGGCTCCATCGATGGTCGCTGATGATGCGGATTCGTTTGATTCGTTGGGACCAACAGAACGTTCCCATCAGGCGCGTGCTGCAACGTATACTGCCACGCGCTATACTGATTTCCTTCAGGGTCTCGTAACGACTGTAATTCAGAAATTACATTATACTTCGATTCATGCACGTAAATTGCACAATTATATCCATCAATAAAAGCCTACCTGAAAGATGTGACGATAGAGCTGGTTGAACTTGTCTTTAACACGCTGCCTTTCGAGCAGCATGAATTCCCTCTCTCGAACGAGCCTGTGCTTGCGGTCACGCATTTCTCTGACTTGATCAGCGAGGCTGACGATTTGATCGAGCTTGCGCTTGCGGCAATTTTGGGCTGCGACTTTGTTCTTGCCTCGTCTCCTAATGTCGCGGATTAGAGATAGTTGGGTCTCGCTGAGGTCGTGCTTGCTGAGGCACTCGTTGAACTCGTCCATCGGCAGGTTGATTATGTCGTGGACCGTAATAGGCACGTTGTGCTGGCGTGCTCGTTTTTCGTCTCTCGTCAAGTGCTCCTCTCCCTCGCTCTTTCGGTCTTTAACAAAATTTTCAAAATTAGCACAATGTACAGAAATGAGGAGCTGGAATGTTTTGCTTTGTTTTTTTATCGGATAATTACTCTTCTTGTCCCGCGTGAACGGACGTTGTAGAGATCCAGAGCTCTCTGGAGGTAGATGGTAAGTGTGATTGTGATGAATGTTATCGATAGCAGGTCGCCCTGAAAAAGAGAAATTGCCTGTTACATTCGTGAACAAGGTTACCATTTCAATTTTTATTCTAAAATTCCCTGATTTTTCCAGGTTTTCCAGTCAGAAAATGTGACTCTTTACCCAGTTTATAAAAACTTGAATAGACTCGTTTTCAACTCATTTTTTTGGGCGAGAAAATTCCAAAAGAAATTAGAACGCGCGGAGTAAGAATGTAATGCAGATTTGTTTTCAAGACGAGGTAAAGAATGTGAAGAACTTGCATCAAGGGCGCGTATTCATCCACTTCTTCAGAAAATATAAAAAAAGTACCGCACGGTCAAGAGGGCCATGTGGTTTTCTCGGGTTTTTTTTACCGAGAGTTTCCATCACAAGTTGAAATTTATAGCAAACATGTGACTGGAACAGAAATGTCTTACAACTCCCTGGGCAGTATTTCTGGGTATCTTGGGTAAAATGTGAAATAGTAACGTTAAAAAAAGAAATAAGAAATAAAAAATTGTAGGAAGTGAGGAATTTTTATTTTTATTTATGGGCCCCAATGTCGAACTACAAAAAAACGCATTTTTATGATGTTTCGTGACTTTCCCGAAACTTTTTCGAGGTCCCTGATTTCACGCTTTCTGAAACCTCGAGAAATGTCTCATTCAGTTTCCGTTTTAATCTTGCATTTAAATATTATGTGCCCTACAACATTGTTTAAAAATCATTTCTGTTATTCTGAAAGAACACAAGAAAAAATTGTTCAACTTTTCTTCAAAAAATTCATTACGAAAAACAACCCTAACTTTTTCAGTTTCCAGGTTGTATGGCAACCATTAACCAAACCAAAACCACAAAATTAATTACCAGTTTGATGACGCGAAAAATCAATACTGCAGCTGTACTTTATTTCCGACTGCGGGGCCGCTGCACCCTCGATGGGTCCCGAGTACGCGTTACCCGGTGCGCCAGCAGCGATCGAGTGGGAATCGTAATCATACTTCATCGGTGTGGTTGGATGAGCACTGGCCCCCAATGGAGAACCTAAAAATCATCAACCCACAATGAATCCCCATTTTCTAAACTCTGCTTCCAACCGTAAAAAACAACTCGCGAATACCTTGCTCCTGGAAATATCGTTTCGCGAACATTTGATGTTTCTTCTGAGCAACGGATACCATTGGTCGATCGGGTTGGCACCTCGAAGAACCATTTCTTCCATGGATCGTGTAGCTGTAGTCGTACGGCGCATGATATTTACTAAACACAAAAAAAGTATTACTTTTTACTTCTAAAATTTAAAACTCGTAGAAATCATTCGATCTAAAACAGAGAAAGAAGAAATTGCAAATTATGAACCGATGATTACCTGGCATAATCCATAGAATAATGAGAATCCGCTTGAGTGTGACTGGAGTTGGATCCAGTTTCCATCCATTCGCCATCGGAGAGGGAGGGAACGCGTTCGCTGCCCATGCTGCTAACCGCGCTGTCGCTGGAAGCGTCCATCCTCTCGTCGGTGACGCCGGGTAACGTGGTGACTCCTGGAACCGACGACGCACCACCTGCCTGAATACCCGGCAAAGCTGCAGCGCCGGTTGGTCCTGACGCATTGTTGCTGCTGTTATCCAGCATCCGCATTGAGTACATACCTGGAAATAGAAAATGATTGTTACACTCGGTCACTTCGTACTTCACTTCAATAAAATACTACGCTTTGAATGAATAAATAATAAACCTATGGGGATCGATACCCAAGCAGAAGTGATTTTCATTCAAGAATAAGATATCAATTTCTCGGCGTGTCAAAACTGTTTGTATCGTTACATAATCCACAAGAAACGTCGAATCGATACTGGATTTGCATAATTTATTTTAGCTGACTACAAACAACTATTCCCTGACCTTGAATCGCGCGAAGAGAATATTATTTAACGCTGCTTAGTCCAGTGAAAATAGTCAAGTATTTTATTATCGGGAAAGTTATATCTTTTGAGATTTTTGCTTGCAACGTTGTGACACGATGTTTATTTTGCAGTTTCAACATTACATACACAATACGGAAATAGAAATACTAGCGTTATCGTTGACGAAAGAATTTTTTGTAGAGTAATTAATATACTGGTCGATAAGCGATATGGTATTAACTGATATTATAGGTCATTAACGACGACGATGCTTCTTATGGCGGAATTTAACTAGCAATTTTTCATTCTGGAGTTCCATTGCGATTATCTCAAGATTTGACGCATTAGATTGAACTTGAAGCTTCGTTTTTACCGTAACAATCGATTGGCTCTGTGAAATACCGTATTGTTTAAAACATTATTCAATCAATGTTGTGATTGTGTCTGCTGTAATCGGCATAATTACTCAGAAGGATTCTCGATGTAAAGAAAGATGAATGTTTTCTTGTAAATAGAATATCCTTAAGTGCAAAGGATTCCTCAATGTGAAGGTCACGAAAAGGAAATAATAACGACGATTCGTCAACGGCAATAAATGAATTGGAGTCTTTTCCGGTGGAAAAGTGTTGCTCTGCAAATCTCGTTAGACCGGAAATCAAAAGTTGATTCAATGGAAAGAACAGGGTTTTTCTTCGTAAATTTTTTTGTCGCAGTAAACTGTGAATCATCACAGTTATACGACGTGACTAATCTTTTAATATTTCCTGCATCGCGAGTTTGCTTCAACTAAACGCTTCGTTTTTCATTACGAAGTGTTCATAACTTAACGAGAAAATCCCGAAATTGACGTACTTGGTATGTACATGATAACGCCCATGGTCCCCATTCGAAATCCGTTGCGATCGCCAAAGAAACCGCAGCACCGTCGGAACGACTTGGATTTTAATTTGCCCGAATCACTTTTTCACTCGATACAAGTGAATCCCACGGAATCTAAACCGATCTCGCTCAATGGCTCCAAATTTCCAACATTTTTGTCGGGTAGAATACGTTGCGGCGCGTGTAACAACGCATATTTACGCGAGTCTTTTCGAGCGTTTCCGCGGTAACTTTTGGTGTTTCCAGTTTATCGGATATTCGCTTTCTTTTCCCAAACGAGAATCGCCCGTCATCACAGCCGCGAACCCCCGAAATTGCAAATGTTTTATCGAACTTCACTATCGAATTTTCCGAACGCTACCAAAACTTATCCGCACATCGGCAGCAGAGATTTCTCGAAAATTGTGCACATCTCACGAAAGCGCGATAAAGAATGCTGCAAAGTCGTAACGCGTCCGCTCGCTATTACGGTGCTGGCTTATCATCCTTATCAGCCGCTCTTTCCGGGCGTACAATCGTAAAAGCGATTGCAAATTTTGACCATGACTCAGGTTTATCTAGCTCCCAGTCGTTCCACTTGGTTTTCCTTTTTTCGGCCTTTGGGAACGTTTTTCCGCAAGGTCGCGCGTCAACAAATAGAACACGAACGGCGAGACCGACAACGTCCGCTTTTTCCATTTGGAGCACGCCGATCGTAAATGCACGTCATGGTACGTTCGAGAAGGCAGCAGACGCGTAACTAAAGCTCTATCAAGGATAGAACAGCTAGAATCGCGGACCGCGGTTGCTTCATATCCACACCACCGACTCGCCAAGACAAGCTCTTTGCTTCTACTTTCGAACCATCGCGGCATTATTATTTCACGACCCACGTGGGACGACGATTTCGACAAGAGAAAATGACGGCATTTTTCGACGACGAACAGAAACAAAAGAGAAACGAAAAATACTTTTTTGGTTTATGAAACATGGCGTTGGGCGGTTTGGCAATATTCGCGTTGTGCATTTCATTTCAGACGTGACTGAATGCATGATTCAACGATTTGTGCAAGTCACGAGCGGCTTAAAATTTACACCTTTTCAAATAACAAATTCGTGGCAAGCAGATAAAATACGGTTCAACAGGTTGAAAATATTAGTAATGTTCTTAATTTACATCGATGGAAATGTGTTTTGACGCGTGTTTGTTTTAAAAAATCCATCTTATCAAAGATACAAGTTCCACCGACCCTAGAAATGGGCGCATCAGCGCCTAAAGTACAAAGATTTTGCTCGAGCTAAAAATAAAAGGCTACGTGCAAAAGTTCCAAGCTGATTAGTGTCTGCATTAAAAGTCAATGTATCAGATAATCGACAGATTAAAATAACGTGTACCTTTTCGACGTGCACTTTATTTTACATCTGCAAATACGACGTAGTAAAATGATTCATCTTTCGCCTACGCTCGGATTTCGATGAATCCTGCTTCAACGTGGAAAATGAAAGATCACATGTGACACAAGCGGAAGTAATCATTCACTGATTAATCGTTTTTCGCGTAAAATGACTCGAAGTCTTCTTTCTGGGAAGAAAAAAACCGATAAAATTTCCCTCGGATTAAATAAGGTTGAGAAAGGTTTTTTCAATTTTTTTTATCATCGCAAATTCATGTAATTATCGAAATGACAAAAGATTATACACAAATCGAATGATCATGAAAAATGTCTTTCGTGAGTCGAAATGTAATCCACCAAAAATGATTTTAAATATATTTACATTTGCAATCAACTTAAAAAAGTAAGTAATTGAAAATACCACAAACACAAATGGTCGAAAAAACGTTTAAAAACAAATGTGAACCAACAATCTAGAAAGACGCTTAAAATGAGTGTGGACGCGACAAGTGCTAATTAAAAAGTAGGATAATGTCATGAAAAACAATTAACAATCCTTCGCAGTTTCGAAAATGTTCTAATATGGCAGATATTAACTAGTCTCGCAACTCCCCACTCTCCCCTAATTACATAATCGCTGTACCGCACTATTGTGGAAAATAAACATATTGTTTATTTAGATAAGTTCGGATATTCAATTGTTTTCTTATTGCAAAATTGATCTACGCTTTGTTATGAAATTAACGTAACGGTTCCTCGAGTTATTTATAATTCACGAGCAATTAACGCATCTTTTCTCCTATCGAAAAGGTCAATTACAAACATTAGTGTAGGTCATTTCTAAGCTAGAAACTAGTAAATACATTTTCGTTCTTCGAGATTTATCGAATGTCATGGCTGAATGTCATGGCAGATAATTTTTTTGAGATTAGAGTATAATGGTGTAATAGTGTCTATCGAAAACAAAGTTGGTTTCAAATTTCGCAACCCAGACTGTTGGAAATAAATTAATTATTTTACTCCGTAAAAATTTACGAAAAAATAGTTATTTTAAAATGAAAAGATAATGGACTGGGGAACTATAGAAAAAGTATGTAATTAAAACAGACGACGTGAATCACAGCGTCCAATGCGCACGTCAGCGAGTACTCGTATTGCAATTTCTGCGGCCAGGATTCTACCCAGATTCCATCTTCGTCTTTTCTCCCCGATATGTCGTCTCTATTACTCACTTTGCAAACTTGTTGCGATATGCGGACCGTGCCTCGCTTATGCGTCAGCACAAATCGCTCGTAACCGTCACATTCATGTCAGCGCAACGAATGCATAAAAACTTATCGTAAAAAATTACTACCTCAAAACGCGTGAAAATGTACGGAAAATTTTGTTTCATGGCTTTGATGTAATGGTAGGGGAGAGGGCTGATCCAGTAGAACAAATCTCGTAATTCTAAATATTAAGACATGGATTTAATGTCCAATTTATACGGTAAAAAACTGATTTTTGAAGGTAAATTTTATTGCACTTTTCGTTGTTGGAGAAATTTAGATTTTGCGACTTGTTGAATAATTTTTATATTCAACTATCGAGAGAATGTTTGAATAGGATTTATTGCGCAATTCTAAACAAATTGATTTTAGATTTAAAAAATTGTAGAAAAGAATGGAAATTCATTAAAATTATGGGTTCAAGCAATGAAAATTTTGATATTTTGTTTGGAAACTGCTATGAAAAATTCAGAAAAAAGTTGTAAAAAACATGAGCTAGAACAAAAATGGACGGTACTTTTTATCAGCTGGCAAATTAAAAAGTTTCGGGAATTGAAAACGCAAAGATTAAAAAAATGAATGTTCATTTACGAGCAATAAAAAAAGCTGATAACTTGTCCCACTGAACCAGACTCTCCTATTCGATAAAATGGATCTTAAAATTAATCGGGGCCGAAACTTAGCGCGATCGCGTCATTTATTCCAAAAACACGTGCATAATTTGGACTTCACGAGTGCAGCGGACTCGGCGCGAACGTTCGCGAGGCGGGAAAAACGCACCGACGAAAAAAAAGTGCCGAATCATGGCGCTGATGAATAATCATAACATGTATCGGCGTCGCGACACTTTTTCTTATCCACCCACGTCACAATTTTCAAAACGCACCAAACAATCGCCGAACTTCATGTTTTCATCGTTTTTTTACATTGCTTAGTTACGTCTTACATTCCAAAAGAAATCGAATAAGAAATGTCCACACCTGCTTCGAGACGTCGCGAACACCGTCTGAGATTCTCAAATGATGAATAAAGTCATGACTTCGCATGATAAAACTAGTCCTATCGCGACTTTTATCCATCGTCTCATTTTTCAACGTTGCTCTTTCTCTTTGTGCACGAGCATTTCGCGCATTAATGCATGCGAATGTTTTCAACGATGATCATCGTCGCGAAAACGAGGTGTCGACGAGACATTCCACTTACACTAGTCCATTAACGATGTCAATAAAAGTATTATTAAAAATTTTTCCGCTGCTTTATTATCCATCCGAAACGATCCAATTGATTGCATCGATAACATTATGCAACGAATTGGTAAAATTTGTATTGAACAAGATTACATTTTTCAATGATCAATTTTTAAAATTCGATTATTGCAAGGTAAGCGATAAGAAGAATTATGAAGGCCTTTGATAATGTTCCGAAAAGTTATTTATGGGCACAAAAAACGTTCCCGAAAATACGTTGCTCCGACAAAAGTCGGCGAAAATGAAAGCCAAAAATCAAAGATTAGCGGTTCGGCTTTGGTGCCATTGAAGAATTTTCTCCGAGAATTTTTCAATGCCCAGATCCGGAAAATACGGGCCATAATTTTTCGGCAGTCTCGCGCCGACACGCCTGAATCGCGTGACATTCCTGCGAAAGCCGGTCGTTGCAATTCTTATGATTTATTATACAACTTCCTGGATTTTTCTTCTTCTTTGCTCTTCGTGGTGGCAGCGTCGTCAAAAAAATTACGAGCTCTCGCCATTGTTTAATTGAATAATAACAACAAATAATTTCACCTTAAATCTGAGACTTGAAATTGATAAATACTCGGTTTTCCAATCATCCGAAGAAATGTAATTCTAATGCGGAATCTGAAATGATTTCGTTCGAGCATTGATTTATAGGAATTTAATTTATTCGCCGTGATTATGTCGGTTCCGGTTCAATAAACTCATGATTTGTTACACGCGACAACGATAACGTTTTCCCATTCACATTATCCAAATTCAAATACATGATAAGGCTTTTAATTCAAGTAGAGGAAATGTGCAGCGATTGAAATAGTCGAATTTATTTGCCACAAAGAGAAAAATGCGTGTAAATTACAAAATGGATAACGCGGCGAAATGTTTCGATGTCTCTAAAATAGTTTCTTATTACATAACGACGATAAGGAGCTTATTTTTAATAGTCTTTCTAAATGTCTTATCTGTAAAAAATTTTCTAAGCGTCATCGCGATAAAAATAAGAAATGTAAGCGACTACAAACAAAGTAATCGAGAAATAGATAAGAATATTATTGTGGCGATCATAGTTTTTAGAATCCAGATGTAGATTTTAACATACATTATTCAAATCTCTGAAATATGCAAACAAACACGTTTGAAACTGTAATTTTGATGAATATTAGCATAAATAAAAAGTTAACTACACGGAGAGAAATCTAAATCAAAAAGTACCATAATTCACGGCAGACGCAGGACGAATACGGACAATGAGCTGTTTTCCTAAACTAATCAAATCTCGTT
>JABFQM010003085.1:0-12810 GCA_022816865.1 Zelostemma sp. ZL-2020
ATTTACAATGTAAATTTACAATCTAAAATTTGCAATGTAAATTCACAATGTAAATTCACAATGTAAAATTTACAACGTAAATTTACAATGTAAAATTGCAATGTAAATTCACAACGTAAAATTTACAATCCAAATTCACAATGTAAAATGTGCAATGTAAATTTACAACGTAAATTTGCAATGTAAATTTACAATGTAAAGTTTACAATGTAAATTTACAATGTAAAATGTGCAATGTCAATTCACAATTATAAATTAAACAATATCAAATTTACAATGTAAATTTACAATCTAAAATTTGCAATGTAAATTCACAATGTAAATTCACAATGTAAAATTTACAACGTAAATTTACAATGTAAAATTGCAATGTAAATTCACAACGTAAAATTTACAATCCAAATTCACAATGTAAAATGTGCAATGTAAATTTACAACGTAAATTTGCAATGTAAAGTTTACAATGTAAATTTACAATGTAAAATGTGCAATGTAAATTCACAATGTAAAATGTGCAATGTCAATTCACAATTATAAATTAAACAATATCAAATTTACAATGTAAATTTACAATCTTAAATTTGCAATGTAAATTCACAATGTAAATTCACAATGTAAAATTTACAACGCAAATTTACAATGTAAAATCTCCAATTAATTCTTTCATAAACCTACTCATGTGTTTTTGGCCTGCTCGAATATAAAAATTCATTTCCACGAACAACGGTCCATTGCTGTGAGGCTCTATTTTCACCACATAACTCGCTTTTTGTCCAACCGGTTTATCAACATTATCAGAAGCTGGAAAAATCGTCAAAAATTAACCCCAAAACATCGAATTCCAAAAAAAAAAAAAATCAAAAATTTCAAAATCAAAATTCAAATTTAAATCGAAAAAAAAAAGAAATTTCAAAAAAAAATTTCGTCGCAATTTTCCAAAAATTATAAAAATGGGAAAAAAACGCTTTTTACCCAGATAAATGTCGCCGAAACCGCCGTATCCAATGGCGTGGCCGAGTTTCCATTTGTTCGATTTGACGTCCGTCAAAATTTGCCCAGCCGGTAATCGCGCCGGAAGTCGACACCCGGATGCCGCGATTCTTTTCACGGGAATTTCGCCCCCTTTTTTAGGGGCCATTTTCCGCCTGGGAAAATTAAAAAGCAAAAGATTCGCAATTCTAACCCAACATCGTAAAAAGCGAATTCGGCGATTCAAATTTGCCGCCACAAATGCGTTCCTAAAACTTTTTCACCGCCAATTAATGACGGCTCGAGTACAAGTCACCGAATTGTTTATAAAAGTTTCTAAAAAACATCGAGAGACGCGATTAAACGGCCAGAAAAACAATACGAGCGAGAATACACTTTGAAAGTCTCGAAAACGCGTCGAAATAGTCAAAAACTTACCCGAAAACGCGGAAGTCAAACGACCGCTTCGCTGCTCCAATAACACGTAAATTTTCTGAAGTCACGATCGCGGCGGAGAAAACTTCACTTTTGTATGATCCACTATCTTCTGGAAAGCTAAATTAGCCGAAAACGCGAACAACTTAATCGTATTTATCACTAATTTTCCGATAAAAGCGGAACGAAACGTCCATTGCCGAGTTGCGACTTGTCATTTTAGTTCGGAGGATCGCCGCTCGGGAGTGGCGGCACTGGCGTAGCGGACTTCTCGAAGGTCGTGCGCGGGGAATTTGAATCTCCGGAATCGATTTATAGTATCGATTCCGGATTTATTGATCCAATAATCCTTTCTTGCCCACACTGAACACTTTCACGCACGCTGTCATTTTTACGACACACACAAAACACTTGTGAAACGTACGAAGATTTCTCGGGAAATGGGAAGGTGGCGCCACCGTCGTCCGGTGTCACACCTCGCAATAACCGCGATTCAAATCAATAGAAACAATATGACTATAATACTGTTTTCTGACTGTTGAAATAATGCGGTAGTGCGAGTTTTTGGACTTGGCATCGAGGAAAAACATTACAATTTCGACGGTTAGTTTATTCTCTTTTTGTTAAGAAATCCATGACGCGCGCGAAGTTTATAACCTCAAATTTCTGGCACTACAATTTATGCGCTTGTCCAGAAATGAATAAGTAATACGAAATCACCGTTCGATAGATCTGAAAAATCATTGCCAGTGAATTGTGTCATTTATAAAAGATGAAATTACGATTTGGCGACTCAAACGTTATTATAATTTCCATATCCATACCCATGTATACGTTTCCAATGAAACAAGAAAGAATCCTCCAGCTGTCAGCCCTTCGGCGCGTTGACTTCTGGCGATTACTAATACACCATTTCTTTTCAATACATAAGACGGCGAGTTGTAAAATTGTGAAGAGAAGGAGGCATTTCCTATTGCTGAACTTGCGCAGATGATTTTATCACATAGAAATGTCCACAAAAAGACTACCAATCCATCACGGACGAGAAATGTAATCGCCAATACATTTACCTGAAAATAATGTCAGCTTTCAGTTAAAAAATGATTTTAACAAGTGATTTTGTAATCAGAAGCGAAAAACTTTAAAACGGGAGTACTAGCAAAAAAACAGCAAATTGATAAAGTGTACCTGTCCGAAGATAAACAACTGAGCGGTCAATTTAATAGCGTATACCATAATCTCAATAAGTAAGAACGCTGAGTACATTCTTTTTAATTTTTTTACTGATAAGAGCAATGTTTGATGTCGCTGAACACACCATCTGAATTTAGCGAAAGCATTCGATATACAGTCATCGTCATGCCTGAAAAATATGATAGTCAGGTACATTTCATGATGCGACATTATGTCTCCCCGATTTCTGTACATTGTCTTGAATTCGTGACGCAAACTTTCGAAATGAACTGATACAAACAATAGAAACACTTGTCCATTGTTACATGTGCTGGTCTGCACAAACTCTATTATCCAGAACGTAATTATCTGGAACGTTGAAATTTATCATTTAGACTATTTTACGTTATATTCTTTCACGTTTTCCGATGATTCGTTGTTGTCGTGCAAAAATTAAATGCTTTACCTCGATACCGCTTATGTTAGGCGGAGAACAATCGTTTAATTCCTGTTTTTATTTACTCATATTTGGCTATAATATGGAGTCAGAATTCCGGAAGTGAGCACCTAATTATTCGGTGGTTGGGGTATTTACATGTGGTATGCATGACTTAGTAGTCAATAGCGATAGTAAAACAAGCCTGAAACAGTTTTGCGAAATTCGCATTTTTTGTTAAGTTATTAACAATCGAAGTTTTGAGCAGTGTTTTGGTAAAATATCAATAACTCGTGATTGGCTGCATGAAAATGTATCATTTTTTTTTCTGGCATTGATAAATAACGATAGTTCAAGTTTATGATTGTTTTATTCCAAAAACACGTACTTTGTTATGAAAAATCAAATCTTCAATTGTAAACATTAAAAATAAACAAACTTCGTAATCGATTCACACAACTTTCCGAACATAATCGAAACTCGTATACTGTTACGCAAGTTTTCCGAAAAAAAAATCACGAGATTCTTAATTAGTCGAAGAGTTACGAATTTTTTTGTCCCGACACGTATGCGCTTCGTTGTCTATACTCTGAGCGCTCCGCGCTCTACTCCAAAGGACAATGACGGAAAATTCTAGTATTTGGCCAAAAAATCCTCTAAATTACCGTTTATCTTTATCTAGAATAAAGATAAGCTGTGAGTTTTCTTTTTTACAAACTAATATTTTTCGGGTAAACCGGGATTAAGATAAGTTTGATGAATTACGTTTTAAAAGAAAATAACAAAGCTTGTTTGACTACAAATGCGTTTCCGAACATTTTACTTTCCTATTTTTCACAAATTATTAGTCACAAAAAGTCTTTTGAGCAGAGTACTTCGTAAAAGCATAGTGAAAATTCACAATTTCCGCGTAGTTTCTCGCGTGAAACTAAAAAAATGCCAAGAGCAAATTCTTGTTGCAATCCGCTGAGAAAAGAAAAACACAAGTGTGTCTATAAAAATGTTTTTAAAGTATCGAACCGGTCCAATAATAAGTTAAATAATTTAATAGGGCAGTATATTTGTCGTTCGTGTGAAGCAGCGATCAACAAATCACAGTGTACTCCCAATTTTGAAGTTACCGTAAAAAGTGTCAGC
The DNA here is from genome assembly GCA_022816865.1 of Zelostemma sp. ZL-2020. NCBI lineage: Eukaryota > Metazoa > Arthropoda > Insecta > Hymenoptera > Platygastridae > Zelostemma > Zelostemma sp. ZL-2020. Next base: position 4,151 of record JABFQM010003085.1, read on the forward strand.
GATGATAAAATAGAATTGAGTGACGTGTTCAGTGTTGATGTAAATGACGATTTAAATCGAGATCCATCTTTCGTGTGTGAATCTGTTGATAATGGCTTGAAAAGAGACGGAATAAACAATTTATTAGAAGAGCACGGGCAACCACCAGTTGAAAAAAAAGTACCGAACTTGTCTGCTTACGAAAAACAGAAATTACAAGGATCCATCGAAAAAATCAGCTGCAGCATAATAAACGATTCCACAAGTAGTTTTAAGAGTTATAGTGCTTTAAATGACAGTTGGACTTATGATTTGGAAGAAGAAGTTAACAAAGCGATTTCTCGAAGTGAAAAAATATCGCTTTTGACTCGAATTCCTTTTTCACTGAAAATGTGTGGTAAACGCGTGTGGACAACAACTAAGATCAGAAAAGAGTTCAATGTTTCTCGCCGAATGGTTCATCGTGCGAACAAATTGCGACAAGAACGTGGGTACGGATCTTATCCAAGTGCAAAAACAGGACGACCTCTGCCGACTTCGACGTTGGAGTTGATCAACTCATTTTATCTATCGGATGAAGTAAGCAGAACGATGCCCGGGATAAAAGATTACGTTTCAGTCCTTAAGGATGGACATAGACACCAAGAACAGAAAAGGTTTTTATTGTAACGATTTCACGATTTTTTTTTTTTTGGTTTCTACAAGACAATTTTTTATATTACAGATTGTTGTTAGGCAATATTAGTGAATTGCACAAACAGTTCATTAAAAAATTCCCTGGGATAAAATTGTCATTGTCGAAATTCACGAAATTGAGACCACGTCAATGCATATCCGTTGGCCCTAAAGGAACTCATAACGTCTGTGTGTGCAAAATGCATCAAAATGTGAAATTAAAAATCGAAGGAATTAAGCAAGAATTAAGAAAAAAAGACATCGAGTTCACAGATTCATATCGAGATTTACTCAATGATATGACATGTGAAAGTCCTAAGCCGAAATGCTGTTTATTGAAATGCAAAGACTGCCCTGGGAAAAGCATCGTCAAAGACAACCTTGAAGCTATTTTCCAAATTGCGGACATTTCAATAATTCAATTTAACCAATGGACAAGCACTGACAGGTAATATAATAGATTTAGTGCAAAATCAGTTTGTCCATCGAGAAATTTATTTATAAACTCACGTTTCACTTATAGGTGTCAATTCACTACTGAAACTAAAGGAAAGAAGGAGTTTTTTAAAATTTTATCAAACGATCTGACGGATTTACTGACGCACGACTTTTTGGCCAAGTCTCAAGCAGCTTATTTTTCTAAAGTCAAGGATAATGTTAAGGAAGGCCAATTTGTCGTTATCTTGGACTTTGCTGAGAATTATGCGTGTAAAATTCAAAATTCGATCCAGTCCGACTACTGGAATAATAAACAAATCACTCTCCATCCATACGTGATTTATTATAAAGAAAGTAATGTACTGAAGCACAAGAATTTCGTTATAATTTCCGAAAATATCGTTCACGATCATCGCGCCGTACATTTATTCAATACGAAAATGATCGCCCATTTGAAGAAAGTTTTTGGCAGCGTAAATGTACACGAACTAATTTATTTTTCCGATGGTTGTGCTTCGCAGTACAAAAATAAATACAATTTCGTCAATTTAGCTGAACATGAGAATGACTTTAGCGTAAAAGCAGAATGGAATTTTTTCGCAACTGCACATGGAAAAGGAGCGTGTGACGGAATTGGTGGCACTGTCAAAAGACAAGCACACAGGGCAAGCTTGCAACGTGTCAATGGGAATTCAATCATTTCTGCCAAAACTTTCATCGACTGGGCGAGACAATCATTCAAAAAAATCGAATTCGATTTATGTACGAAAGAAGAGCATGAGTTGCATTCAAAGACTTTGGAGGCTCGTTATTCTACCGCAGTAACAATAAAAGATACAAGAAAATACCATCATTTTTCGCCAATCGACCGCAAAAAAATCATGTGTAAAATATTTTCCGAAGACATTCAAGTAGTGAAAAATGCATGTTGCAATAACTGAACGGTAATTTAGGGGATTTTTTGGCCGTATACTAGAATTTTCCGTCATTGTCCTGTGGAGTGGAGCGCGGAGCGCTCAGAGTATAGATACGAAGCGCATACATGTCGGGACAAAAAAATTCGTAACTCTTAAACTAATAAAGAATCGATTGATTTTTTTTTCGGAAAATTTGCGTAACAGTATACGAGTTTTGATTATGTTCGGAAAGTTGTGTAAATCGATTGAGAAGTTTGTTTATTTTTAATGTTAACAATTAAATATTCGATTTTTTATAACAAATTACGTGTTTCTGAAATAAAACAATCATAAACTTGAACTATCGTTATTTATTTATGCTAGAAAAAAAAAAAAGAGCTAGGGAGTCCATTCTACCGGGAAAATGTAGGTATTCGTATTACGAACAAAATAAGCGCTAGACGAGAAAAATCGGATGTCTATTATGCGAGATATGCGGCTTCAAGTGTAAGTTTGCAATATCACGTAACCACGTTTCCCTGACTTCAAATCGTGATATTTTCTAAACTATAAGAGCTAGCGAGTCCATTCTACTGGGAAAATGTAGGTATTCGGAATACGAACGAAATGACCGCAAGACGAGAAAAATTGGACGTATAGTTCACGAGATATGCAACTTTAAGTGTGAGGTTGAAATCTCACTCAACCATGTTCCCGGGCTTGAAATCGTTAAGACTTTTAAACTATGCGAGCTAGAGAGTTTATTCTACCGGGAAAATGTAGGTATTCGAAACACGAAAAAAATGAGCGCAAGACGGCACAAATCGGACGTATAGTTCACGAGATATGCAACTTCAAGTGTGAGGTCAAATCTCACGGAACCATGTTTACCGAACTTTAAATCGTTATAACTTCTAAACTATGAGAGCTAGCGAGTCTATTCTACAGGGATAATAAAGGTATTCGAAATACGAAAAAAATTAGCGCGAGACGAGAAAAATCGAATGTATATTCTACAAGATATGCGACTTTAAGTGTGAGTTGAAAAGAACACAAAACCATGTTTCCTGAGCTTGAAATAGTTATAACTTCTTAACAATGAGAGCTAGAGAGTCGATTCCACCGGGAAAATAAAGGTATCCGAAACACGAACAGAATAAGCGCAAGACGAGAAAAATCGGACGTATAGTTCACGAGATATGCAACTTTAAGTGTGAGGTTGAAATCTCACTAAACCATGTTTAATTAAGCTTTAAATGGTTATAACTTCCAAACTATGCGAGCTAGAGAGTCCATTCTACCAGAAAAATGTGGGTATTCGTAATACGAACAAAAAGAGCGCTAGACGAGGAAAATCGGACGTCCATTATACGAGATATGCGACTTTAAGTGTAAGTTTGAAATATCACGTAACCAGGTTTCTCTCACTTCAAATCGTAATATCGTCTAAACTATAAGAGCAAGCGAGTCTATTCTACCGGGGAATATTAGGTATTCGGAATACGAACAAAATGAACGCAAGACGAGAAAAATCGGACGTATAGTTCACGAGACATGCAACTTTAAGTGTGAGGTTGAAATCTTACTAAACCATGTTTCGTAAGCTTCGAATCGTTATAAATTCCAAACTATGCGAGCTATAGAGTCCATTCTAAGGGGAAAATGTAGGTATTCGGAATACGAACAAAATGACCGGAAGACGAGAAAAATCGGACGTATATTTCACGAGATATGCAACTCAAAGTGTGGGGTGGAAATCTCACTTAACCATGTTTCCGAGCTTCAAATCGTTACAACTTCTAAACTATGCGAGCTAGCGATTCCATTCTACCGGGAAAATGTAGGTATTCGAAATACGAACAAAATGAACGCAAGACGATGAAAATCGGACGTATAGTTCACGAAATATGCAACTTTAAGTGTGAGGTTGAAATCTCACTCAACCATGTTTCGTAAGCTTTGAATCCTTATCACTTCCAAACTATGCGGGCTAGAGAGTCCATTCTACCGGGAAAATGTAGGTACTCGTTATACGAACAAAATGAGCGCTAGACGACAAAAATCGGGGGTCTATTATACGAGATATGCGACTTCAAGTGTGAGTTTGAAATATCACGTAACCACGTTTCCCTGACTTCAAATCGTAATATCTTCTAAACTATGAGAGCTAGCGAGTCCATTCTACCGGGAAAATGTAGGTATTCGAAATACGATCGAAATGAACGCAAGACGAGGAAAATCGGACGTATAGTTCACGAAATATGCAACTTTAAGTGTGAGGTTGAAATCTCACTCAACCATGTTTCGTAAGCTTTGAATCATCATCACTTCCAAACTATGCGGGCTAGAGAGTCCATTCTACCGCGAAAATGTAGGTATTCGTTATACGAACAAAATGAGCGCTAGACGACAAAAATCTGATGTCTATTATACGAGATATGCTACTTCAAGTGTTAGTATAAAATATCACGTAACCACGTTTCCCTGACTTCAAATCGTAATATCTTCTTAACTATAAGAGCTAGCGAGTCCATTCTACCGGGAAAATGTAGGTATCCGAAATACGAACGAAATGAACGCAAGACGAGAAAAATCAGACGTATAGTTCACAAGATATGCAGGTTTATGGGTGAGGTTGAAATCTCACTAAATCATGTTCCCTGAGCTTCAAATCGTTATAACTTCTAAACTATGAGAGCTAGAGAGTCCATTCTACCGGGAAAATGTAGGTATTCGGAATACGAACGAAATGACCGCAAGACGAGCAAAATCGGACGTATAGTTCACGAGATATGCAACATTAAGGTTGAGGTGGGAATCTCACTCAACCATGTTTCCGAGCTTCAAATCGTTATAACAACTAAACTATGCGAGCTAGAGAGTCTATTTTACCGGGAAAATGTAGGTATTCGAAATACGAACAAAATGAGAGCAAGGCGAGAAAACGCGGACGTATAGTTCACGAGATATGCAACTTTGACTGTGAGGTTGAAATCTTACAAAACCATGTTTCCCGAACTTTAAATCGTTATAACTTCTGAACTAAGAGACCTAGCGAGTCCATTCTACCGGGAAAATGTAGGTATTCGAAATGCGAACAAAATCAGCGCAAGGCGGGAAAAATCGGACGTATAGTTCACGAGATATGCAACTTCAAGTGTGAGGTTGACAGCTCACTAAACCAGGTTTACTGAGCTTCAAATCGTTATAACTTCCAAACTAACAGAGCTAGAAAGTCTATTTTACCGGGAAAATGTAGGTATTCGAAATACGAACAAAATGAGCGCAAGGCGAGAAAACGCGGACGTATAGTTCACGAGATATGCAAACTTTAAGTGTGAGGTTGAGATCTCACTGAACCATGTTTTCGAGCTTCAAATCGTTATAACTCCTGAAGTATGCGAGCTAGAGGAGTCTATTCTACCGAGAAAATGTAGGTATTCGAAACACGAACAAAATGAGCGCAAGGCGGGAAAAATCGGACGTATAGTTCACGAGATATGCAACTTTAAGTGTGAGGTTGAAATCTCACTAAACCATGTTTCGTGAGCTTCAAATCGTTATAACTTCCAAACTATGCGAGCTAGAGAGTCCATTCTACCGGGAAAATGTAGAAATTCGTAGAACGAACAAAATGAGCGGTAGACGAGAAAAATCGGATGTCTATTATACGAGTTATGCGACTTCAAGTGTAAGTTTAGCATATCACGTCACCATGTTTCCCTGACTTCAAATCGTAATATCTTCTAAACTATAAGAGCTATCGAGTCCATTCTACCGGGGAATTTCAGGTATTCAAAATACGAAAAAAAAAGAACGCAGGACGAGAAAAATCGGACGTATAGTTCACGAGATATGCAACTTCAGGTGTGAGGTTGAAATCTCACTAAAGATGTTTTCGAGCTTCAAATCGTTATAACTTCTAAACTATGCGAGCTAGAGAGTCGATTCTACCGAGAAAATGTAGGTATTCGAAACACGAACAAAATGAGCGCGAGGCGGGAAAAATCGGACGTATAGGTTACGAGATATACAACTTTAAGTGTGAGGTTAAAATCTCACTGAACCATGTTTCGTAAGCTTCGAATCGTTATCACTTCCAAACTATGCGGGCTAGAGAGTCCATTCTACCGGGAAAATGTAGGTTTTCGTTATACGAACGAAATAAGCGCTAGACGACGAAAATCGGATGTCTATTATACGAGATATGCGACTTCAAGTGTAAGTTTAAAATATCACGTAACCACGTTTTCCTGACTTCAAATCGTAATATTTTCTTAGATATAAGAGCTAGCGAGTCCATTCTACCGGAAAAATGTAAGTATTCGAGATACGAACAAAATGAACGCACGACGAGAAAAATCAGACGTATAGCTCACAACATATGCAATTTTATGTGTGAGGTTGAAATCTCACTAAATCATGTTCCCTGAGCTTCAAATCTTCATAACTTCTAAACTATGAGAGCTAGAGAGTCCATTCTACCGCGAAAATGTAGTTATTCGGAATACGAACGAAATGACCGCAAGACGAGAAAAATCGGACGTATAGTTCACGAGATATGCAACATTAAGTGTGAGGTGGAAATCTCACTCAACCATGTTTACGAGCTTCGAATCGTTATAACAACTAAACTATGCAAGCTAGAGAGTCTATTCTACCGGGAAAATGTAGGTATTCAGAACGCGAAAAAAATGAGCGCAAGACGGGAAAAGTCGGAAGTATAGTTCACGAGATATGCAACTTCGAGTCTAGGTTGAAATCTCACGAAACCATGTTTCCTGATCTTCAAATCGTTATAACTTCTGAACTAAGAGACCTAGCAAGTCCATTCTACCGGGAAAATGTAGGTATTCGAAATGCGAACAAAATCAGCGCAAGACGAGAAAAATCGGACGTATAGTTCACAAGATATGCAGTTCTATGTGTGAGGTTGAAATATCACTAAATCATGTTCCCTGAGCTTCGAATCGTTATAACTTCTAAACTATGAGAGCTAGAGAGTCCATTCTACCGGGAAAATGTAGGTATTCGGAATACGAACGAAATGACCGCAAGACGAGAAAAATCGGACGTATAGTTCACGAGATATGCAACGTTAAGTGTGAGGTGGAAATCTCACTCAACCAAGTTTCCGAGCTTCAAATCGTTATAACTTCTAAACTGAGTGAGCTAGAGAGTCCATTTTCCCGAGAAAATGTAGGTATTCGAAATACGAACAAAATGAGCGCAAGGCGAGAAAAATCAGACGTATAGTTCACGAGATATGCAACTTTAGGTGTGAGGTTGAGAACTCACTAAACCATGTTTTCGAGCTTCAAATCGTTATAACTTCTAAACTATGCGAGCTAGGGAGTCTACTCTACCGAGAAAATGTAGGTATTCGAAACACGAACAAAATGAGCGCAAGGCGAGAAAAATCGGACGTATAGTTCACGAGATATGCAACTTTAGGTGTGAGGTTGAGATCTCACTAAACCATGTTTTCGAGCTTCAAATCGTTATAACTTCTAAACTATGCGAGCTAGGGAGTCCATTCTACCAAGAAAATGTAGGTATTCGAAATCCCAACAAAATAAGCGCAGGACGAGAAAAATCGGACGTATAGTTCACAAGATATGCAATTTTATGTGTGAGGATTGAATCTCCGTAAATCATATTCCCTGAGCTTCAAATTGTTATAACTTCTGAACTATAAGAGCTAGAGAGTCCAATCTACCGGGAAAATGACGGTATTCAAAATACGAACAAAATGACCGCAAGACGAGAAAAATCGGACGTATAGTTCACGAGATATGCAACTTTAAGTTTGAGGTTGACAGCTCACTAAACAATGTTCACTGAGCTTCAAATCTTTATAACTTCTAAACGAAGAGAGCTAGAGACTCCGTTTTACTGGGAAAATGTAGGTATTCGAAATACGTACAAAATGGGCGCAAGACGAGAAAAATCGGACGTATAGTTCACGATATACTCAACTTTAAGTGTGAGGTTGAGATCTCAATAAACCATGTTTTCGAGCTTCAAATCGTTATAACTCCTCAACTATAAGAGCTAGTGAGTCTATTCTACCGAGAAAATGTAGGTATTCGAAACACGAACAAAATGAGCGCAAGGCGGAAAAAATCGGAAGTATAGTTCACGAGATATGCAACTTTAAGTGTGAGGTTGAAATCTCACTAAACCATGTTTCGTAAGCTTTAAATCGTTATAACTCCCAAACTATGCGAGCTAGAGAGTCCATTCTACCGGGAAAATGTAGGTATTCGTTATACGAACAAAATGAGCGCTAGACGAGAAAAATCGGATGTCTATTATACGAGATATGCGACTTCAAGTGTAAGTTTAAAATATCACGTAACCACGTTTTCCTGACTTCAAATCGCCATATCTTCTAAACTATAAGAGCTAGCGAGTCCATTCTACCGGGAAAATGTAGGTAATCGAAATACGAACAAAATGAACGCAAGACGAGAAAAATCAGACGTATAGTTCACTAGATATGCAATTTTATGTGTGAGGTTGCAATCTCACTGAATCATGTTCCCTGAGCTTCGAATCGTTATAACTTCTAAACTATCAGAGCTGGTGAGTCCATTCTACACGGAAAACGTAGGTATTCGGCATACGAACGAAATGACAACAGGACGAGAAAAAACCGACGTATAGTTC
>JABFQM010003086.1:0-12805 GCA_022816865.1 Zelostemma sp. ZL-2020
ACCAGATGCTCGGATGCTTAAAGGGTCCGTGGCACATATGTGTACACATTATAGGTAAATGCAGGGAAAGGGTTACGCGCGCTCTGTCTCTTTCCGTTCGTTACGTCAATGAGAGATGACCTCCCCTTCACCGGATGACCCCATAAAAATCACGAAACCGGTTCCGTCCCTCGATTTTTCGGACGTTATATTTTAAGGGTCCTTCTCTTACCTGCGGCTAAGTAAGATGCGCGTGACAATGCACGGAACAGATCCTAAACTCTTGTACTTATCGCATACAACGCATCCCGTACTCGAACTTTGGAGCGTTTCTTCTTCTTTATGCGTTTACGGGGATTTGAAAATATGGCTCGAAAATACGTTCCCCTTGTCCTCATTTTCTTGTAATAATGACTTTTACAATGTCTGCGGCGTTAACGTCGGCGTTATCGTAATGCCCAACGAAATCGATTGAATTGAACGAGAGTGCTCTCTGCAGAAACTTCGCCCTCTTCGACTCTGTCTCTGTCGCTCTTCTTTTACAGCTTCTCTTCCACTTCGCATATCCCTGCCAAGCCATTTGGTTAATGACTACGCGGCAGATTCTCAATGGTTTAAGCTTATATACCCACCGAGGACAAGAAAATGATCCTGACACCTTAGTCCTGTGGCAATCAAATTGCACAGCCTGATTCATTACACGTCGCCACCTTTCACTATCTTCTTTTACACTTTTTTCCCGCCCGAGTACAACGAAAAAACCGATGGAATAATGAAGAATCGAAAAACAATATCTTTGTTTCGTTCGAGATTGCACGAGTCGGGGGAAATCTTTTTTTTTTCCCCCTCGAATGATTAAAACTTTTCTATCGAAAGTTTATCTGTTAATACAAACAAAGTTTACAGAGTAATTTAAAACTTTATCGTCTCGCGCTTTAAGAATTCGAGCTGCCGATATTTTTGATCAAACGTAAAGTTCTCGAGTTCTCGATAGTTGGGCCAAGCGAAATACTTATTGGAATGAAATTAATGGAATAATAAGAAAGGTTCAGCGGGGGGCACATTTTGCAACGAAAAAAACTTGAAGGTTGTGATAAATAAATGACAATAATTATGTAAAGACGGGACAGGTTTGTCGGTAGTCGAAGTGATGAATGATGGCACGAAAAGTGGAACGATCTCTTTCGTGACTTTCTTCGAGCCGCGGTCTTCCCTTGCCGTTCGTCCGGCAACCCTCGAGGTGGAAAACTTTCTAATCGAGAATTATGAAAGTTATTTGCCACGCCGGGGATTCGCAGGATAAGGGAGGTACGAGAGGCTGGAGGGCTTAAAGAAACGCGGGAAAGAGAGAAGAGTTCGGAATTGGAAAAAAGGAAGCGAGGTAAGCCCAAGGCAAATCGGTAATTTCGTTCTGCGCGTGCGGCTATGATATTTCCAAGCATCGCGGACCCCTGCCACCGCTGCATGCACCCCACGCTCTCCCACTACTCTTTTCTGAGTCCGACACCCCCTTTTCCTTCCGCTGCCTCTGCACAGAAAGTAGCTAGAGACCTTGGCTCTCTGCAGAAGACAAGACGGGGATGCAAATTAAAATCCTCGCCATTTTTCCGTTTCTTATTTTCCGAGGCGGTTCTCAACCGTCTTATCGGAAGCGTTTCCAACGAACCAACCCTTCCCGGACAATTTCGCGCTTTTTCATATCTCTTTGTACTCGTATTCTCGAGAAAATTCAGTTGAATACAACGTGAATCACCCGAGCTCGACTTATTGTTTAGTTATTGCGATGAAAATCGTTCGCAACCGAAGCCAAACCATTTACGAGTCTTAAAATTCTCGAGAGTGTTTTTTATTTATCGATTCGTAAATGGTAGTTCGCAACTTTTTAACGATTAAACACAAAATTATAAGAAAAATATATGCTTTTACACAGCGAGTATCGCACTTTGAAGCATCGATTTTTTTCACGGCTTCACGAAAATATGGTTTATCAATTAATTGAAGTTTCCAAATACCGATCCCTGAAGAAAAATCGGTACCTGACGTTGAGTTTTTGCAATTTGCAATGATTGAGAAATGGAAAATTTGTGGTTTAAACAATCATTTTGGCTACGAAATTTCGAGAACGTTAAATTTTTGAGGCGGTACAGTTATAACGTGTTTAGAAATGTATGCAATATTAATACTTAAGATACTGTTCTAGGAGCGACATTTTCGCAATATAAACACAACCCTGTTACTTCCGTATGTCACTTTCAAATGCTCGCGATGCGCTAGTCAAATAACTCGGTATCAATTCGATAAATTCATCAAGAAAACATCGAATCAGTATATTAAAAGGTGCATTAACGTTATAAAAAAACAAAACCACTTTTACTTTAGCGAAAGAACAATTTTTGCGCATTTTTGTACCCATGTACAAGTCACGATCCACCTTAACAAGACGATTAATAGTATAAATTATTCGCCCTCGACTATTTCATTCGAGAATTCGAGAAGAAACTCCGAAGAAAGAAATTAATTTCTCGTGGATATTACTTCAACTTGAGAAAATGCATGAAAAGAAAACGAGTCATAGAAAAAGTACCTTCACCTTCGCGTCTGTTTTTCCGTGCGAAACTTGTTTATAAAGTTTGCACAGCCAACCAGAAACCAAGTGCATGAATGCCAAAAGTTCAAAAAAGCAATTAATATCGAAAAATGTTGACTCCTTCATTCCTCACGGCGCATAACGTGTCAACTGTTCCGGCAAACTTGGAATCGACGCGTCGATCGCGTCAGCCTTCTCGCGAATTCGACAAAACAACAGTTGCATTTGACATCCCTGCCAGCACGTAACTAAGACAGATTAAGTATTTTAAATGGAACAGAATGAACAGAGCCATACTGGAACCGGGAGTACGAACGAACATCTTTTTCCCTCTTCATCCGCGCCTCTCTTTCCGTCTTTCTTCGGCGCTCCCGCGCTCGACCGAAGGTAGTTGAGTTTTTATAATAAAAGACCGTAATTAATGCCGTCCTCCGCCTACCCAGCAACCGGCGCGCCCTTCGCTCGCAGCTTTTCCTCTAGCTGCCACGAAAGGGGGATCTCGAAACCGTCCCGAGCTAAACTTTTTCCTCAGTCACGATTTCAAAGTGCATCGTTCTCGCCCTCAGGGTTTCGACTTTCTTCGTTACCAACGCATTCACTTAAGGCGTCTTTACAGCTCCACCCAAGCGTTAAGAATCGACTTTATTCCTTTTCCTAATTTTTTTTCAACGCACATTTCTCTAATTGTAACCTTTTCCCATCTTTTCAATCCCCATCATTACAAAACTGCTTCGAATACAACGCATTTTTCATGGAGTTCATTCAACGTTCTGTCTTTTGAAAGAAAGATGACAAAAAAAGAAAAAAAAGCAACAGCTCCATCACGGAAAAGTAGGACGAACAAAATCGAAGAAGAAGCAGAAAAGGTGCGAGGAACAAAGAGATAAACGTTGAAAAAGAAGGAAGTAAAAGTTTTTCGTTCCTCATCTAGCGCTCGACGTTTCCTAATGTTTTTCCCTCGCCTTTAACCCCACCCCGAGTATCACCCTAGCCACCCCTCGGTCTTCCAAGAGCAGCCCAAAGGCCACCAACCCCTTTCCACCAAAGCTCAGTCAATAAAGTATTCTAAAAAGCCCGCGCGAATAAGAGCCGTCTTACTCCCTCCTGTCCCGCGTTCGCTCTTCGCCACCACTTCTCCCCTTTCCCTTCACAGACAGTCTTCCTGCCCCGAAGTTCCATCAACCCCAACGACGAAGAAGGGAGGATGGGGGTGCTCGGAAAAATAGGGGCGGCAAAAAACGTCAATAATATCGGCAAGATGGAAGCTGCGAATGTTTTAAGGGATGGAGTTTGCGAGAGTCACCCTTGCGGCTCTCGCACTCTTGACGCATCCAAAAGTCCGAAGACGACGCTCGCTTTTTTCCACCCTCGCAAAGGCGCCCACGAAGACTCTTATCGTAAATGCTTCGAAGCTCATATTATTTTTCAGGTATAAATCCAATGATTACGACAGTTCAAACGCCAATTATCAATGACAGTCGAATAAAGCGACTCGATTTTTCCCCGCGAAACAGCAGTTGCATTTATGGCTTACAGATATCGAATGTGAAGCGGAAGCGCGTCAACATAAATAAATGCAAATCCGTGGCAGTGATGCAATTCGCTGAGCACATCATCCATAATTGATTGATAACATTATCGCTGGACGAGAATGAGGAGAGTTGATAAAAAGCCCCCTACTACCACGTCTCGAAACGTTTAACGGTGAACTCACGCACGCTTTCGTGAGCGTGTGTATCGTATGCACGAGTATGTGTGTCATTAAGGATGTCAAGAGGACGAAGGTTAGTAAGTACCTTTTCCAGTAGTTGCCGTAAGCGGATGGATTGCAGTTAATAACCGTATCTATGTTGTAGAAATACATGTTACGGATAGCTCTCGAAATACTCGAAGCAAGGAGAAGCAATAAGACAGAAGAGGACAGCCAATAGCAATTTGGAATCACGTAATGACGCGCGTAAAAATACCCGATCGATAAAAAGTAGTAGCGAATTTTGAGAGCATCCAACGACTTTGCCAGTGGCAATAACGCAATTACTGACGCGTGCTGTGCATAAACATTATGTCTCGCGGTCTTTACGCGAGTGTGAGTGTGGGGAAGAAGGAGGAATGGCCAGTACGATGCACGTGTGCGTCTTCTGACGTCCCTACCAAGTGCACGTACGTAGGGCACGTGGGAATATAATTACCCTAGTCATGTTTTCCGTTAATTGCCATTATCAGCTAAACTAAGTTAGGCCGCGTTCCGTTACACGTTGCGTTAGGAGACCTAAGAATGCAGCTCGATCTAGTCACGAAACGAGAACGTTTGGGATGCTGACCACGATGAAGAAGAAAAAACTTCGCCCCATTTCATAAATCTCAAATCTTCTTTTCACGATTTCATCCGCTTTCAAGAAAGTTTTGAATAAATTTCCCATAAATTTTCGAAGAAGATTATCGTATCGAAAGATCGATTAGCGCAGGTAAAAGTGTGAAAAGAAATGTGAAAGCGTAACTTCGGAAAAGGAGCTCGGCAACGCGGCCATTAACCGTGAATCAATTCCGCCAAGGTTTTATTATCTCGAGCCCGAGACTCCGAGTTTTCGATCGCGCCGGCGAGCTCCTCTCCTCGGTCTTCATGATCTTGGCGGCTTCTTTGCCGGAGATCTATTTCCAAGGCTTGAGTTTTCTCTCTTTTTTTGTCCTTCCGTTTTTCTCCTTTTTCTCCCCAGCCGGCGGAAGAAAATTTCTCGAATCCCGCTCCACGCTCCTTCCTTCTCCCTCGACCTTTGCCGCCAAGATGCCACCTCTTTTCCGAGTCTCTTCCTGCGAGCACAATGAAGCCCGAATCCATCTCGGACAACCTTAGCTCCCACCTCTTTTTCTTCGTATCTCGGTGAAACAACGGCGAGGAATAATTCCATTTTCTTGTACGAGTACAATTTTGCTTTCAATTTATTTTCACCCCTTTTTCCTCCCGGCCTTTACAAGTAACATTGCGATCTCCCTCGGCAACCTCCACCCTCCACCCTCCAGCCTCCCTCGGCCGAACCGCCACCCGAAACCTCGCACCACTATCCCGAGAAATCCCCGTTTCAACGTGCTGTCGAGGTCTCCTTACTCTTTCTGTTCCTTAGTTTGTTTCTTTCCTGCCGGCTTCTTCTTCTTTCTTTCTTTGCTCGTCTGCCTTGTATACTTCTCGCCTCATCAAGCTCCTTCCTCTGTCGTTTTAATTATTAAACATCGCGAGTCTGAGCACCGGTAACAAGCGTTTTATAACTTCTCGCTAGACTCTGCTCGGCAATCTTTTTTTTAATATGTACAAGCGCTATTTTTCTCCCGTTGGAACTCGAATCACGAATGTTTTCGTTGCGAACGAGAAACGAGCGTTCCTCGTTAAAACTAGCCAGATTGTTCGCTTTTATTATACTATTTCCACGGCATTGATGCAAATTTTCTATTTTCATGAGCTGCTCGCTTTTTACGCGATATCAAAAATGCATCAATTGTTACACGCGTATGACGAAAATTTCAAACGCGCTGAACAGAAGGTTCAATTTTAAATGTTCATCGGATATGACTGACCCCGGTTTTTCATTAAAATTCCATTTGCCCGCGTTGCGAGTCCAAATGTTGAGACAATAATTTTATTTCCTGCGCCTACGATTTATGTAAATTCACTTACTTTTGACGGCTAATTAAATGCACGCCATCGATCGAACGTTCGTAACGCATGAATTGCAAACCAATGACGTGAGCGCGCAATTCCACTTCACGTGGAAGAGAATTTACAGCAGTTTTGCATTTATTCTAGAGGCTTCATTTTGCCCGGAGGTTAACTTCAACGAATGCTCGTGCAATGCGTCGAAAAAAACCTTACGCTAAGTTCGATGTATGAAAAAGTCGATCCACGCGAAAAACAAAATTACGGCGCTAAAAATCAGGCACGAAAAGTGATTCTGAATATGAAAACTCGTGGAATAATTTGAGTTTTCTTTTATGACTTGCATTTGAATCGTACTTGCGAAAGAGCGAAAATGAAGGACTCGGTTCAATCTGGATTTTAATAATATTCAGAGGGACGTAAACGGCGAGAAGAATTTGAGAAGCTGCGAACAACCGACGAGTTTCAGTACGAGGGTTGAAAATAATTACAGGGCGATCGTATATTGCACCCGCCAATCAGAAGCTCCGTCCGAATATTTGATCGATTCCCTAGAATTCTTGAAATCGGTAGGGGAATATTTGTAATAACATTCATAATGATTATTTCCATCGTAATGCTGACGGAATGTCTCTGGTACATTGTTTACTTGCATAAAGATACGCGTATCGATTTTAAATGTTAATTAGGCATATTGCACTGATATTCGGATGATATTGATATTCTAATCTTCTCATGCATATTTTGCCATTAATGTTTTCGAGGAATATTGAGTATTTTGTCATCCGAAAATGCGGAATAATTAGATTTCAGGTGCAATTTTATGTTCCTATCAATCTGCATTCTTATGAATAATGAATACGATATTCTTATCAATTTTTACGCGAGTATAAAATTCAAGGAAGGCGCAGAATTTCATTAACCGTTCGGAAAATAAACCGAGTGCATTTTTTTTCTTTGTGCGAGGAGAATCAGTCCCAACTTTTTTTACGTTTACGTAGTAAACGTAGTAAAAAGTGTGCGGGTCATATCTTATCCCTCGTAGCGCACTCCGCGCTACGCACCCCACAGTTTGGCAATTGCAAAAAAAGATGCTATCGAAGCGGCATCTACCGAAAAATGCAGGCACTTTTAGCACCCCGAATGGTCCGATAGAATAATACGAAAACGCCATCTGACGCAGAGCTCGAAAAGCATGTATAAGTGCGCGAAAATATCGATTATAATGTTTTTGGAAGAGTCTTTTTTTCTCATTCTATCGAATAAAAAATGTCATTGAAAAATGCAGGAAAAAATTTGGCAATGATAAAAAAAAAACGTGTTCAAAGATTTGTTTTCGGTGAAAACCAATAACAGTAAAATCATCGGTATCAGTCATTCAATTTGCACGATTTTTCTTGCCGTTTAATCAACGGAATTGTTTATTGCATTCTATGCTTAATTGAACTCGAAAATCAATCTATACTCGCTGGACTCTGTACATTTTCGGAATTGTTATGTTGATATTAATTGTATCATGCATTGGCATGCATTTTTGATCAAATTAAAACCCACTCGATGTTCGAATACCCACGTATTTAATACTAGAATGTCTGCAATTTATTAACGGAATACAAACATTAAAAAGCAGTTTGAACGAATGAAAATTGATAGATTTTCCATCTCCTACAACAATAAAATGGATGATGCAAAATTAAAACGCAGGTACAATTAAACAAGCGTAAAAAGCAAATATAAAACATTGAAAAAAAAACTGATATTTCGATGCGAATTCTTTGTGATTTGCAAGTAGAAAAATCCGTTACAATCAGACTCGACCATTCCTGCACAAAATTGTAAAAATTTTTATATTGTATCGTTCAGCCAATAAAAAAAGACCATAAATTCATAAATCATATTAAAAAGCCGATCTTCACAGAATTTCATTCAGCAAAAAAAAGGATTAAATAAATGTCCAAGTTTTTAAATTAAAGATTAAATCATAAAAATATGAAAATTCAAAAATGTTTATAAAAGGAAAAGGGAAAAAAAAGAATTCTGTTCCAACAAAAAATAAACTAGGAATAACTAGGAAGCAAAGTTTTTACTGCAACATGCCGTGACCCACGAACGCGTAAACTTGGACTCGGAGTCGTAGTCGTAACTCTTGCGACCCTTTCAACCCTTTAACTGGACACCGCAGATTCGTAAGAAACCTTATGTTTCCGAGTAACGGCAGATTTTTGCCGTAAACCAGAGGTCGGAGTGCAACTTTCTCCGGAAGGGAAGGAGATAAATGCCCCGTGCAGCCTACTTCCAAACACATACAGACACGCTCTCACATTAATTTATCCAGCCACGCGCATGCATATGCGTGCTTCATCGATAACCCCGGCCCGCGTTTCTCTTTGCAATTTGTTCCCAACGCAGATTACACCTGCATGCTCTTATTACCGTGCAAGTTCGTCTGTGCGCGGGCTAACGCAACCTCATACTTGTCGTGATGGAGGCGTCCCTATTATAAGTTGCGAACAAACTTTACTTATATGTTCGCGAATACTCTCCGCGTGCCTCCGCCCACTCTCCCTCCTTTCTCATCCTTCAACCCTTTCTCATTATACTTACGTTTAACGAACGTATCAAGCTTTGAAGACATGCTCAAGGCGCAAGACGCGAAGCGCAAAAACAAGGCAAATCGAGGCAAACGCGAGCGGGAGGGGCATTGCCATTATCAAGAAAACGAAAAGCTGCGAATCCTTGCACAAGAAACCAACGGAAACGACGAAATCCGCGATTTCCTCGACAAGAAACAGAAAAAATCACCCAGAAAAAGAGATTTTAGGTTTCTTTTTTCCTTAATTTCCATGCCTTGCGACACCTGATGCGCATCTCAGCTTTCGCACTAGATTTACTGAATTATTAACAAAACGGTTCGGATTATTCGGTTTTAATTGTTACCGGTAAACTCGGCCTTTAAATAGTATCCAAGTAGATAATAAATCTCAATAAAGGTTTGTTGACAGGATATATAGTAAAACTTTGCCCACCGAGATAGAGGGTCGCAGTTAATTTCGTTCCGAGGAACAATCCCTTATCCACGTTTGCTTTCTCCTTCGTTTCTTTCACGGAGATCGAACTCGAGCGGAGCGAAAATTAATTCCCGGCAGTGACCAGTGGTCAGAACAGTACGCTACCGGTTCCATAGTGGACAGAAGGGTGCCAATAGCTCGAGGCACTGTTCCTTTTCTAATAGAAATGCTCATAAAACATCTCCACGTATACATGCATGCATAAATACACGCGTTTGCCGTTCCCGCTTTTGTTGACGGAATCTTATGCAGTTTAATGAGACGGCGAGTAATTGCTTATTAATGATCAACTGACCGCACGCGAGACATTGTCGTGTTCACAGTGGTCTAATGATCTCTAGCTGTGAATGGATTCGCTGACCACCGGTCAGTGCTTAATGAAAACTCGTTTGGATTCATTTCCTTCTATCGAATATTACTACGAAATAATTGGACGTTGGCAATTCAAAAATTTCCAAAGATGGTAAAATATAAACGGAAGAATTTATGCAATTCACAACCAGAATTTCGATTATGGGAACCATAAAAAATGGCGTCATGTCCATGGCTGGAAAACATGGCTATCGATATATTTCCGCAATTTATTTTATAATTTCCGAGCTGTAATCAAGGCCTGAATTAAATACGAGAATTGAAACGTTCACATTGAGAAGTCAAAGGGTTTAAAAGTGAAAATAACGTCGTATCGTCAGTTGTGAAAAAATTAAAATACAAATTGGAAAGATTGAAAAAATTATTAAAACTGACCAGAAATTGCTAAAATCAAATATACAATGGGCTAAAATAAGTGACAAAGTATGAGAATGATAAAGAAGTGAAGTCTAATTACATGGGTGGCGCGAAATATTGAATCAACAGAATCACCGTAAAACCCCGTATCAAAATATTCCGTAACATTTTAATACTGTTCAGTAATTTATCATAGAAATTTAAATTTTTGGTATCAGTTCATTCGTTCAAAGATATTCGGGTAAAGATACGCGAAGAAGCCGTTTTTTTATTTCCGGCCGATATATAGAGCACGCATCGGCATCTGAATGAAAAGGTAAATTTCGTTCGTTTGTTCGTTGAATTTATAGAATATCGCGCGAGCATCTGCCGCCGCTTCGGGAACCGGACATTGTCCTGTCCAGAAATATTTTAAAACTCGTCCAACTGGACGTTACTCCCTCTTTTTGCGAGCCAACGAAAAAGAAACTGGTTGCGATATCGACTGCCAAGCCAGTTACTCTTCCTTTTATTCCAAACTAGTATATCTAGCGAGCCCCATGCAAAAAGGAAACACTTGGAATTTCCTGTATTAACGTGCCCCAATTTTCGAAGCAAAAAGACGCGAAGGCGACGTTGACAACATTCTTTTTTGAAACGTCACGCGCCAAACTTTGACTGTTTTATTTTTTCGTAAAATGTGAATGCAAAAGTGCACTTGGCGTGACCCAGATGAGAAAAAAGGAACGATCGAAGGGAGCGCGAAGGTAGCCGAAAAGTAAACTGGGTCAGGCGTAGCGAGCTCTTGCGGATCCGGTTTCCGAAAGGTCCGCAAGCTTCTTCCTGAAATGTAACAGAATGCAAGAATGAGCAATTGCTCATCTTGTTCTACTCGTGGTCTTGTTCGGAACTGGTTTGCTGTATGAATCGGGACTGCTTGGTCAATCGTGGGACCGTTGTCGTTTGCCGTTTGGATAAAGAGAGCAAAGAAGAAGGGATGAAACTCGAAGTAGCCGAGTGTTCGAGTGCCACAGATGCCTTTAGTTAGTACCTGATTTTCATTCGTGACCACCGCTTCGTTTAATTTTCATCCTACGTCACGCTTTCGCCTGATTTATTTCGTTCCGAGACAATGGAAACATTTATCGTGTAAACGTGCGTGGATGTGTGTGACGTAATTGACATTTTTCTACCGAGCAATGTTAAAAAAGTACTTTTACTGCAGACAATATCACCAAAGTGAATATTTTGAACTCGATATTAATCAACGCTTTTCTCATTTTTGGTTTGTACAAAAAGAATAAAAATGCGCACGATAAATTTTACAATTATTTCTAACTCCTCGAGAAAAACGTCGTTTTCGCAAGCTTGAAATTTGGATTCATAATGAGGACCCTCGTGGATTCTGCAGAACGTCAGGTTTTCCAAGTTTGCACCCCTTAATGAAACTCGGTTGAGGGCGGAGTCGCGCGTAAGCGGCCATGCTGCTTGCTCTGTCTTACCACCCTTATTCCTTGAGATAAAATTAGCCACGAAAAACATCGACTAAAAAGGTTCTATGACCACCAAATTATTTTTCCGAACGTTTGAAATTACAATTTAATCGTAAAAAAATCGTAAAAATCACAAGACTCGCCGCAGCCCTCGCGATGACAAAATAAATAATAAAAAACCGTGCTTTCTCCGAAAGCTTGACACTCCGTCAAACATCTCTACGCCGACGAATCTGAATTCGAATATAACGGAAGCGGAAGCTCTCACAAAATGCATTCATTCGTAAATAGATTTCAGAAACGTTCAAACGTTCCAAGGACATTACGATTCCCGGCTTTTGGAAGTCGTAAAAAATATCCCGACACTCGCAAAAGACTTATTCCCAAATAAATAGAAGTTTCGCACGCAGCGAGAAACTTTTCCTTGGCTCGGCAAGTTCATGAAAGAGACAGGTTTCCTCAAGTTTCGTTCGAGAGGGAATCCTTGTCTTTTGCTTTGTACCTATTTCTCCGCGTAGCATTCTCTCTCGTAGTCAGCCAGGATGATATTTCTCTGTGGATGCTGCTGCTGTTGCTGCTGCCGCTTCTCGTGGAGTGAATGCTCCTTAATTTCCTTTGAGCCGTTTGCTTGAGAGCACCCCGCACCCAACCTCATCGACGTACTTACTATACTAGTCAACGGCACCTTCTACGTGTCCTGGATCAGCCCGGTCCTCTTCATTCGTACTCTCGCGCTCTTTCTACGACTGCCTCCTTCCTTCCTTCCCGCCTCATCTTCTATTTCTCTCGCACCTAACCAACCTTATTCTGTAATTTCGTTTACAAATGAAAGGGCCGTAAGCTATGACTTTGTACATCGGAGCGCATGCAAACGTCGTCGTTCGGTTTGTGGGACCAGTAACCGGCCGAAAAGCGAAATTGCTGCTGCTGCTGCAAACGTCAGTCTTGAATTCCATCAAAAAGAAAAAGGGAAACAGCGAGAAAGTGGAGCCGAGATTGGTAACACCGTCAAAAACGCGAGCAGATGGGCCGCACGTTTGGCGCGGTATTTTAATTCGCCGGGAATGTTGGCCAACCGCCAAACGTCCGCAGAGATTTCTTAATACCCGCCGCAAATGCCGGGCACCCGTGAGTAGCAGCAGCATCGTCGCCAGGAAACGAGCCAACCCGTCGAGAGGAGAAGGAGCAGGAGGAGAAGAAGGGTGAGATGCAAGGGCGAATGCCAGAATCCAAGCACGCGAGGGTGAGTCCCGGTCTTCACCTACGCCGCCAGAACTTCCTTCCTATCGCATTTTCATACTCCCCTTCGTGAATACGGCAAGCA
>JABFQM010003087.1:0-12802 GCA_022816865.1 Zelostemma sp. ZL-2020
CGCGTTTCAGTTGAGACACTTGGAAATACTCGTTCCGAGATGAGACACTTGGTCCGCGCGCTGCGCAGTTGAGACAGTCTACAAACGCTCCGGCGAGTTGAGTCAAAGCAGCTCGGGACCGTCGATAAATGGCCGAACATTCAAATTGGCTGAGAAATAACAATTTTTCTTTTAGAAAACTGTTAAAATTTTGAATTGTTCGTTACGAGCATTTTTGTATAATTTTTTCACTCGTGTACTTTTTTTCGTAAAGAAGAAGATATTGTTAAATAAATTATACTGGCATATTGAATGGCATTGATTATTTTGCATTATAAATATTTTTCCAATTCACCGTTGCATTAAAGTAGTGATCAAATGAACGATTTTTATTCTTTTCGCTTTATCATCTCAATTTTTTCTCTTTTGTCATTGGATTTTCGTTCGTTACTCGTCTAAAAATATTTTTTAATATCGAGGTATTATCTTATCTTGAAAGACAATAACAAAGTTGTAGAATTATTCGGTATGAAATTTGCTTGGAACTAATCTTTTTTCGAAATAAAAAATTTTCATTAAAATTTAAGACATGATTTCACTTTGGATACTTTGAAAGCAGTTTTATTTTTAATCTTTCTATATTAAAAAGCCGGATATCTCAACTAAAGCTGGCTTCTTATCCGTTCTCTCTTGCAATGAATTTTCTCGAGAAATCTCTTCAAAATTCTTCAATAAATTATCATCCAAACTTGGTAAAATTTCAAGCACTGAAGCATCACCGTGATAGCATGAAGTACAAAATTGAGACGCTTTATTTGCAGTTTGTAAAAATTGCACAAAATTGCGAAAAAAAGAAGAGAATAAATTTCGAAAATTTCAAAATTTGCATTTTCTGAGTTACATTTTTTTTAAATGGCCGAAAATAATAGCTCGGAGTTATTACGACAATTGCAACCCCGGACTAATAATTTGTACTTCATCATGTAATGATAGTAATGCGGTTCTCGATGTAATTTTAATGCGCAATCTGTCACTCCGTCACCGCGGTGATTTCCGGCTTTGATTTATGTATTCAATCGAATGTTGACAAGCGCTGTATTGTCGTCAGGGCACGTTTTAACGATTGATCGATTCGCTTTCGAACGACGGCAAACTGGATTGCAAGAATTCGTAGTTTCGGAAGAAGTGTCTTCGGGCGTACTTAACCAAAGTTAATGAAAGGCGAGGCCCTGTCGTTAAGCCCCGCTTGATCGAGCCGATGGCCAAGGAGAGTCTCTAAATTGATCGACTTCAATCATGGGACACTGAATGCAGCAATTAGTGTGGAATTAATTAACGATCCCGACGCCATAACGATGCACGCTTCTCTCCGTTGATCTTTCAAATTGTTTCATCAACCACGCGCATCCGAAGTCCCTCGAAACAGCGATTGCTGCTCCTAAATTCCATCGACAATGCCTCCAACTTTTCTGTTACTTTTATTGCTCGTTACTCCGTTCTTTTTTCGTCCCTAGGACAATGTTAATTGCAATTCTCGGCCCGATTTCTCCTTCGGGATGAAATGTGTTTTTCATTCAAAACAAGTAGAGTTGGAATAGACGTAGTTACTCCTTAATACGGACTCGGGGTTCAATCGAATTTGGCGTATGTGCCCGCGGTGTTAACTCGGACCGGAGAAACTTTGCAGAGTCGGGCTTTGCGCGAGAGTGGAAACGTATCGGTTCTCGCTCGGGTTACATCTGCTTGGCTCGAGGCTTAAGTTCGGCAATCTTGGTATCTTTTATTAGGCACGTTTGCCCGGCTTCTACTCCATCGCTCGCATTGTAAAAATTGAAAAAACTTTCTTTCCTTCTTCTTCTTCTTGATTCCTCTATGATTCCGTTACGCGAAACTCAGTCGAAAGTCGCGTTTCAGGGAGAAAAAGTCTCTCTCGAGTAAGATCCATTTCCTTTCATTGTTTCAAGGCTATTTTTCGAGTTACGCCGCACTCGATTATGATTGAAATGGAATGAATGAAGCGAGGCTTTTCGTTGAATTTAACTTACGATTGTTTTAGCTCGGCAAAACTTTCGTACAAATATTATGTTACTGTGAAGTTATACTAGTTATGGAATTTCCGACAAAAAATGTCGAATGTTTGAATCCATAAAGCCGTCTTTCTTCGCTCGCTGCGAGAGTTCGAATTACCGAGCGTGGTACGGCAAAAATGGTCTCGTGTCATTAGTGGTTAGCGTCTCGAGTACGCGACCCATGCATTCCGAGACTTCATGAACGATGTAAACTAAGGTAGCAGAAAAATGAAGGGAAAAGAGGGCGCGAAATGAAAGGGAGGAAGGAAGGAAGGAGGAAAGAGTAATATCGTTGCGTAAGTGGTGCCTCCGCGATGTAATGGTACCTCGTACAATATTGCCGCTCGCTATGGCGAGCGAGTAAAGCCAAGGGGGCGTTTCTGATACGAAATTTCAGCTCACGTTCCAAAATTACTAAGTTTCTGTATTTAATGCTGGTTCCGTAACGAGCCGTATTATCCGTTATCACACGCGCGGCAGAAAAGCGAGGAAATCGTGGCGCGATTAGCGAAAACCGGTCGCGCCGTTTCCACGGCGACTTTCCCTCGATCAATCCGTTTCTGCTTCTCGCGAGGACGTAATTGAGATGTCGCGTATACGCCAAGTACCGTTTCGTGCGGTTGTGTTTCTTACTTTGCACCTCGGAAACGGTACCCGCGACACGACAGGAACTGCCGCGTCGAACCTGACGGAAGAAATTGCGTAGAACTTGTAGTTTCAGGCTGTTCATTGCCTTCGAGCGTTTTATGACTTGCTTGTCATGCCATCTGGAAAATTTAGGAACTTTGAAGAAACGTTAGGAATTTTTATTCGAAAAATGATACAGTACTCTTTTGAATTTCGTGAAGTGGAATCTTATTTTTTTGGGCAAGAAACATTGTGAAAAATGTTACAAAAAATTTCAAAGAAGATATGAATGGTTGCCGAAAAAATACGAGACGTAGCAGAAATTCAATTCTATTTGTTCCAAGAATAACACATTATTATTTTTTGTAATTTTTTGTGTTTCTTCGTAAGTCTTTGGATATTTTTGTAATTTTGGTACTTTTTCGCGTTTTTTGCGGCGATTCGTATCATTCCGTAAAATATCCCAAGTTTAAAAATGTTTAGCTCGAAAAGATTCGATAATTCAATTCAGAATTCAGAATAACAAAGAAAAAAAAAGAACAATTTTCCAGCGTTCACGAAAAAATCCTATTGTAGGGTGAAAACCCTGGAAAAGTCGGACATTAAAGTGGCAACCGTGTCCGATCCAAAGATCGATCAGGACCTCGTTTTTCTTTCCGGAACGTCTATTTTAGCTTGTTTCTCTCTCGGGGGAGTGAAACTTTGGTTGCGTTCTTTTTCGTAACAAAGTTAGTTGGCTGACGAAGTGCAGGTGAAACGCGGTTTTCGGCGGAGTGCAGGCGAGAACAGGCAAAGTCGAGGGCGCGAGGCGCTTCCTTGTTGTGCTCGGCGACACAAAGGGTGGCCGCGCTACTTTAGATTCGCGTGTGGCTGACTCGTGTCTGCGCCAAGTGGCTTGAAATATGGTCGAGTACGAGTCAAAACCAGATACGCGGGCAAGAGGAAGCAACGATCGTGTACAAGTGGAAAAGAGGATTCATATAACGACGCGCAGTGCGCTTGAAAACTACAGCCATTTCTTAGGAGATTACAAGCCCTCGTAGTCCGCGAGTAAACTCTGAGTAACATTGAATCGCGGATTACATTTTTCACGCATTCCTTTTACTCGCATGTTTCCTCAGCCATGTTTCTCATTGGCCCGTACAAAAGACGCGCAACATCTGGCTTTTTTCCTTTCGAAAAATATTCCCGAATCCGAGCGGCTTTTTTTTCTTTTTCAATCCCATTTTCAATATTAAGACCGCGGTCGAGATCATAGAAAAATATACTTCATCGAGAGTTTCCAATGAAACGAGATACCGCGAATCAGCCAAAGTTCAGGCAACTTTTTCAATTTAATAAAGCCCCCGTTCTCTCGTCTATTCTTTGCTCTGGTTGTGAATTACTAAACACGAAGTGCAGTAGTTTGAATTGACGCCGATTCGGCAAAGTTTGATTCGAAGCCGTGATATTTTTCCGGGCGGAAAACGTGTTCGGTTATCGCGGGCTTTGTCGTTTCTTTGGGAAGGAAAATTTTTCGCTCCGAGAGCTCACGACACGCAACGATAAAAACGAAATGGCTGCAAAAGGTCCTTGTTAGTCCGCGGAAATCTAGATATTTTCATCGGTAAACAGCAGCGCTGAGCGCGGTTTGTTGGTGATAAGAAAATGCCGTCGAGCGAGCAGTCGCTCAGCTTGGATGGACGCTGCTGAAAAAAAAGTACGCGGACTCGTTTCCTTCGGCGGGAGCGCCGGATGGGTCCATTTGCCGCAGCAACCTGTTTTCCAGTCTCTATCGCGATCCTCTGTATGCTTCAGCACGTATATGACTCTTTTTCCAGGCTACTACTCCGCGTCCCTCTCGATAAGAAGAACAAGGAGCGTTCGATAAATCACCGCGGTTATGGAACATAAACCGGACGTTCGCGTCCAGCTGACTCTCGATCAATTTGCGTTCGCTAGATCTGTCAACGCCTCGGGAAACATCGCGCCGTTTTTCCGCATTCGTTTCCGCTGCTCTGCATTTTCCAGACCGTGCGCGAAAAAAACGCTCACATTTTTTGCATATTTACATGAATGAGGTATTTTAATGAAAGTCTGGATTTCATTAATCAGGATTTCAAGTCTAATGAATGCGTTTTTCATAAAAACTTTTTTTAAACGGTGGTATTTATTTGAAGTATTAAATCTGGAGCTTTCCCTGCATCAAATTTTTTCGAATAGTCGATGTGTTATCCTTTTTAGTCATGGATAAACGGAAACAAAATAAGACATGATGCAAGTTGATGATTATTGTGAAAAATTAACGGACCGATTAAATGAGTAGCAAGGAATTGGATCGTTTGGTTAGTAAAAAATTGATTGGAAATGGACATCAAAATTTAAATAAACAAAGAAGGGATTTGGGTGGAATGGAATGTCTATCGAGATTTGATGCAAAATCAATTACAATTGGGAGAAAATTCGATTGAAACTGTCGTCAAATTTTAATACAAGTTTTTGATAGTATATTTCCATTGTAATTTGATTAAAATTCGAGGTTGCATGGTGTTTTAAAAAACAACTCTTATTTCGCATTTTTATGCAACGATAATTGAGTATCAGTGGTCAAATAAACTGGAATCCCCGTTTTTAAATTTATTTTAAACCTTGATATTTTGCTGGATTTTTATTACGATTCAATTGAACACGAATGAAAATACGAATGATCAAATCATATTTCGATTAACATTTGATTTTAATAGGATAAAAATTATATTTAAAGCTGGATTTATTGCTTCTTCAAGCGAACTGATTCTTTAATTTTAGTTGCAATCGAATACAAAACAAATAATAACTGGTTATCAATCACCACTGCAAGTAAATCAAAATCGGTTGTTCATTAGATTCAATTAAAACCTTCATTTTTGTATGCATTCTCTCATTTTAGGAAGCTAAATAAAAAATTGACTGAAAATAGATCGAAAAACTAACGAATATACTGAGTATTAAAATTTAATTGGACTGGAGATTTAATCATAATTCGAATCAAGGATAAAGATTTTGTTGCAGTAATTAGTAAATTGGACTTGGTTAAACTTTGAACTTCATACTTTTATTTACGTTTAAACATGATAAAAAGAGCTGAATTACACTTCATTTCTAATAAATAATTATACAAAGAAACGACATCTCATTTAGCTGGTACATGTCGTGATAAATCGCGATATCGTAAAGTCAATCTGTCTTTTTTATTTACGCAATCGACGTATAAGGAACCATTCCCAATTGTTCATTTTATTCAAATACCATCACCATAATCTATTATCTATGTAATATGGTAATTCCCTTTCGTGGAATCCAAGCATATGTTATAAATGATCCGTCCAAAATTACGGATATTCCTCGGAAACTTTTTTTTCAGCAAAGTCCAATGAATACGTTTATTTCCCGTTTCAGCGGAGTAAGTATGTAAATTGACTCGGGCGCGCAAGTAAACACGGGATTATAATGTTTTAGGATTCATAGAGTCGAGTGTCGAACGAAAGTCATTTAGGGAACGGTTATTGTGCCCCGGCGCTCGTTTACTCGGAGATTACACGCGTCTCATACGACTTTCCTTGTTCCGAAAGATTTCCTCAACAAAATGCCACGGCTGAAAAAACAAGACGTTCCATTTCCATTTAACCATCGTTTCGATTTCTCGGGAAAAAGCTCTTTGTTGGCGGAAAACGTGAGAGATCACGTCGGCCGCATCCGGTCCTTTTCTGGTCTTCCTCGAGGAGCTTTCAGCCGCCGCATCCTCGCATTTCCAGAGTAAACATATGAAGCGCTGCGTGTGTAAATGCGATAAGATATTTTGCTCTTTATATCCGACGGTTTCGATGCAGCAAAAAGGTTTTGTTAGCCCGACAAAGCAGCGCTCGTATTTCTCCGGCGAAATATTGTCGCGAGCTCGATAAGACGTTTTCTCCCGGCTTTTTATTTATTTCTTAAGAATATGATTATTTTACGTTGGCAACAGGTGGCGATAACCCCGTTTTCCGGCGCGTATAGAGCGGCTAATTAACCCCGGATTTTCGATAATTAATGGTGTATCGAACGTTATTTTAGCGGCGTATAAAAATTTATTTTGCCTCGTAATTGTCTCGGAGTCGAGAGGATATTCGCAAAGACGAAACTCTGCGATGTAATTGTGTTGTTTGACTTGACAAAGTCCACTTTGACTCTGACGATATTCGCGTTTGCAGTCGGAAATCTACGCCGATCAGTCTGGGGAAAAGAAATTGTTTGGCGCCCTGCGAATTCGAGTTAAAGGGCTATCAATTATCGCAGTTAAGTCGGGGAACAAAGGGTTCCCGGCTCAAGTGGATCATCTGGATTCTCTCTTTCTCTCGCTGGCGCTTGGCTTAAATATCCGAGTCGTATTCTAAATACATTTACTAGCAGTTCTGTTCTAGTTCATTCGATTAGTCGAATAGTCCTATCGGATTTCGAGTAAAACATTGGTCTAACGTTGGAACTTTTGCGAACGATTCTGCTTGATTGGTTCTCCGGGTAATTTTGGAAATAAGTTATTTCACTCCAGCGCTCGATCTGGAAGTTATGGTCACGATAGAAAATATATTCCGTGCAACGTTTAGTCGTCATAAGTGAAATTGTCGGTTGACGGAACCTGGGAACTTTAATTGTGGATTGATATAATCGAGTTTTCAGCTTGAATAGTAAAGTTTGATTGCAATTTTCGTTTGGATTTATCACTCGTTTCAACTGAGTTTAGAATTCTGGCGGAAAGTATTTTATTCTGATCAACGATTTGTAGTAACTTCGATGAAAGACAAATTTAGTGGTGACCACGTTGGAAAAGAAGCAAGTTTTTAGTTCCGAAATGGCAAAATTGATTACGAAGGGGTTTTCTTGTTTACATAATTAGTTAATGCAACTATGAATCCGGGAAAAATCAAATTTCAGGCTAGAAAAGCTGGGAAATTCAGGAATTTGCATACAGAAATTCAAATACCAACCCTGAGTTTTGTATTTAAAATATCAATACAAAATTATTCACATTCCGTACATCTCTTGAATAATAATAGTCCACGATTTCGAAATAAAAAGAATTCCATAATTCATTTCATCGGCAACAATAATACGCAGTCAACAAAAACATCAATAATTCATAAAACACAAAATCTGTCCATTGAAAATTTACTCCCAAGCATAAAACTGCATCGCACTACTCGAAAAGCTGCTTCGTCCAATAAACGGCAGCGACTCAATAACTCTCAGAAAAATACCCTGCGAATGTGTTTGTTTAAACTCTTGTTTAAACGAGCTCGAACGTGCCGAATCGTCGGAGTAGATTTCTGATAAAGTCGAAGCTTTTTCTAAGACGATAATTCACGTCGCAGAGGATTACGTTCAAGTCCCGAGCTTCGAAATTTCCTCCGCGGCCGTAAATTTATCTTCAATGATTCCATAAAATTCGCGGCAATAAAAGCACTGCTTCGAAGAACATAAAAAAAAAGATTAAAAGCGAGCTATATAGCGGCGAAATAACGTTAGCGAACGTGACGAAAAGGTCTCGTCTAAAAGTTGCCGAGGGATCGATTCCACGAGCCAGCGGCGCAGCGAGCGAGCACGCCAAGCTGCGTGATTAATTATCGCGACCAGCGGATCGTACTGGCAGGACAGATTGGATTCCATCCAGGCTGCGCTTCTCTGCAACGAACTGATTTCCCGAACTTTTCTCCCAGCCCTCGGAAAAAAAAGAAATATCTATGACCCGAGATTCGACCCGGAGCTCCATTTTCCCGCGATGAACGTCAGAGGGCGATTCAATTCTCGGCTTGTTTGAAGGGGCAATGAAAATAACGCGCGGTGGCGATAAACGCGAAAAGAAAAAACAAACGCGGCATTCCTGGGGAACTGTAAAGCGTCGCTGCTCCGGTTTCACTCTCCCTCCAGCGGCCGATGGCCGAGCTCGCACCAGCTCTCGCAGGTAGCTCGCTATGATCTTTCTCGATATACTTGAAACAGGTCGAACGAGTTCTCCTGCTGCCGCTCCTGCCGCTGCCGGCGAAGGTTGCGATGAAAACAAGAGCACGATGACGAAGAAGGAGAAGAAGAAGAAGAAAATAAAGCAAGAGAAATTATGGTGCTCGGGAGAGATAGCGAGGGCACTCGTTCCAGCGTACAAGAGATGCTGCTGCTGCCGCCGCCGTAGCCGTTGGTTTCCGGTGAATGGCGAGCGTCGGCCACGAGCCAGCGTCCAATCAGGACAGGAAACGACGGCGAAGCCACGCGTATACTACACGCCGGCCGCGCGCTCCTTTCTACCTACCGGTTTTTCGCCCGAGTCACGGAACCTTGGACTTTACATGCGCACGCTTGAGGAACCTGACTTTTTATCACAACAGATTTTTCGCTTCTTTTCATTTCAGGGGATAAATTATTATCGAGGTTGGGTTTGAGTAAATAAAGCTTTAGTCGAAGGTTGGCGGTTTTTGGCTGGAAGAACGGATAACGCAGAGTCGTGGGAATCGGAGCGGATTCGGATCAAGGCTGTTGCGTTTTTCTTTGACGATCGTCCCGAATATCACGATACGAACGCACACGGTTTTAATCATAGCGTAGACCGAGAGTGCCTTCGGCCTTTGCCACCGCGACTTTACATGCGAACTCTTTCGTCTTTTGTTTCGCTCTCAGCCAGCGAAAGAACCAGTATCATCTGACATTATATCGCCGCTTCGACGAGACAAGAGAGTCCTGTTCTTTTATGTATTGTTCGGGCAAATCAACACTTTCCGTGAGGAATAAAGTCCGCACGCATCTTGACTTTGTCACGGTACACGCCGGGGCTCGAGAGGATATTTCTTTAAATAACGCTTCTCGCGTACAAAGAATGACAAATTTCTCTGTAAATATATGCGCCTTTGGAGCGCCCGAGACCGTTTTCATGAGACGCAATTCAGAAAATGGAACAACACGACGCATTTCAATGAGTGGATTAATGTGTAATTGTTTTGGAGAACATTTGGTTTTGTTTGGTTTTGATTGCAATTTGAGTTTTGGACTTTTACAGGTTTTCCAGGTCAAAACGCACGAGAGAAGATAATGGTGTAGAATACCTTATCAATATTAATGAAGCAAAAGTTATTGTGAACAAAAAATTAATTAATTTTAATTAGTTGATTAAAAAAGTTACGAGCCAATCAGGCTTTGTTACAAAATAACAATAATTTTCATAAAGCAGATTAAAAAATGATAAATTGCCTGTTTCTCAGTACTGAATTGATTAATTTTAAACAAAATTAAAATGTTCTTCAAAATGAATTGATATTAATGCATGTCTCCTCGATAACTGAAAAGTTTTTATCCGATAAAAGTAGTACCTGAGTTGCAACAAATGGAGCGACGCAACAATTCAAAAAGAGATTGATGAATATACGATTATTGTGCACTTTGATTAAAATTCGACACGTGAGCGACGAGCCAATTATACCGGAAACTATGATGTTCTTTCAATCAGCCAAGCCAAACGAAAAGTCAAATGGGAAACGTTCCGGTCGATGCTTCGGGGATGAAAAACGCCCTCGCTCTGGCGCGCATTCGTGCGGCTGGATAAAATTTATGAAACCCAAGTTTCGCGTTTCATTGAATCGAATTCGAGACCGCCTTTCTCGAACTCTCGGAGTCTTTCAGCGGCCTCGGGAATTTCCGTTTGTTGCAGCCGAAAGCTCTTCTCTCGTCTGACAAATTTGTTTGACTTACGATTGCGCCGATCGGGCGCCGCTGCTGAGCAATGAGTTTCTCATACATCGCATTATAAAGATCATCATTGCACGTCAGCCGAACTCTCTCTCTCTCTCTCGAGCAAACTAATTTAACTTGGGAATTTCTCTACTGGATGACGATAATGCGCTTCCCAAAATTGGCCGTGGGAAAAAAAAGCAGCTCAAAGAGTAAGTTCTCCGGGCTCGTTTTTCCATTCATTCGCAAGGGCTGAAACGCATCTTCGGGACGAGCCTTCGGGTGTTTCACGAGTCATTAAACGGCTTTAAAGTTTCACGATGAAATATTCGAGATCTCTCGGAGCTTCTATTAGTTGAACTAAAGTGATTAGTTTAAATAGCCAATTTAAAGGTAAAATAGAATTTCTAAGATCTTCCTCATTGTTACGCGAGCACAATGCGCATCGGGGCATCATTTTTGTTTCCCCATTGAGCCTGGCGGCAAACTTAATACGCTTATAAAGCTAATCCGTCGGAACCAGCTGATTTAGCAGCCAGAAGCTCTTAACTTTCTTAATTTCGCGATCGTAAATAAGCCCGGTCCTTCCCACTCATTAATCCCGCCTAAAACATCGGATGAAATTTCGCAAATTGCCGCATTTAGCGACATGCTTTGAAGTGCGTCTCGCGCGATTACGTCTGCGTCTTAATAGCTCGCGCTTATGACGAGCTGTATAATCGCGACGGCGTTAAGGGTTAATGAGATATCAAGCTCACGTAATGTCGCGGCATACCGGGGGATCAATTCGGCCGACTCATGGCTTCCAAAGCCTCAATTGACATTTCGAATTAACTCCGCTTTGTGTCAGTTACCCGTTTGATCATCTGACGCACTTCTACATGCGATCCATAGAAAGCTGTCTGCTCTCACGTTTGCCCTTTGATATTGACGCATACATTACGAATCTACTCGTTAGTGCTCGAGTATTGGGGTCAACACTGATTCCGAAATTGCTGACAATGACCCCCGCTACCCTTCGCTACTCGACTTGGCGTTGAGCCATTTTTTATGCCGTTTTTTTGCCTTGGAAACATTGAAATTTGGAACATTGACTTGGAAAAAATATGTATAATGCAACGTCATTAATTTTGTTTGATATGCCGGCATAATTTATTGAACAATGTCTTCTTCAAGATAAAAAATACGCGAGTGAAAAAATTATACAAAAGTGGAACATTTTTATTTCTTCGCTAATTTGTATGTTATTTTTATATTATTTTTCACTCGCGTATTTTTTTTCGTGAAGAGGAAGATGTTGTTTAATAAATTATGCTGGCATATCGAATGAAATTAATTATGTTGCATTATAAATATTTTTTCCAATTCACTTTTGCATTTTGCGGCCAAATTTTTGGAATTTTTAATTCGACGAGTGGCGCAAGGGTTTTCAATTATGAGGACAGGTGGTATTGCACTTTGCTGCTTTGATTTACAATTACGTCTGATGAACTTTTTTATGGAATCACATTTTTCCATTTTCCCGTTTTATTTGAAGAAGGAAAATCATTGTTTTTCCGAAGTGTAAAAAAACTGGACAACTCGTATTACTTTTGTTTACAAATGAAACATGAAACAGTTATCGAATTTCATTAATGTGTCACCTGCAAAAGTTGAGAATTTCTATGAAAACTGGAATGTGCTTTTCAAAAATAACGAATACTTTGAACATCAAAATAAAACTTCCGAAACCCATGTTTCAGCATTTCCTTTATCTATAGTTTATGCAATAATTCAGGTGCTTCATACTCGGAGAAAAATTTAGTCGAAATCCAATGTTCCGTAGTAGACTTTTTGATTCAACATCAAATTCGAACATTTTCCGGAAAAACAAAATTCTTTCGGCCATTTAAAAAAAAGTAAGACCAAGAAGTGCAAATTTCGAAATTTTCAAAATTCATTTTCTTCTTCCTTTTTTCATAATCAAATAAATTATCGCTTCATTAGACCAATAAACCTTAAATTATCCAACAAACCATGTTGTTAAATAAACCCGAGAAAATGTAGTCGATGAACCTTAATATTCTGGAAAAAGCTTCCAACTGAACTTTATCAAACTATAATTGAAGCTTTATTTTGATGTAAATAAAGCCTGGCGCCGTCTTGTCAAGGCCGGGAAATTGCAGTGCGATTACGTTGAGTGACGTTGCATGAATTAGTAGCGGTGGCATGGGGAGCAGCAGCGCATTACAAGCGTCGTGATGTATGATCGACGCCGAGTGTGTCTCGAAGTCGCGGCTCGAAAAAGCGAGTTCCCTCGGGAGCTCGGCATGTGGTCGATTTCGAGGCCACGTGGGGATCCTCGCGAATGGCATGCGGTCTCCAGGAAATTGTTTCTGCTTTACCTCCCTCCGGGTACCCCTTGTCCGGCGCGCGCGACG
>JABFQM010003088.1:0-12797 GCA_022816865.1 Zelostemma sp. ZL-2020
CGTTGGGATCATGGAAAGAGACTCTTTTTATCGTCGCCGTCTGCGATCCGACTAGAGTCCCGGATGCAGTTGAACTATTGGATCTCAGAGCGCTCTGCTGCGACATTACAGCATAACTCGAGCCACGTTCCGGCGGAGGAGGAGCTTCGTTCCCACCATTTTGGGAGGCTAAAAAAGAAATTCCCATTAGTTGCAAAAAAATTCACATTTCACGATAGAAAAAAAAAAAACAGCTCACCAGGCGAACTCGGTCCGTTAATGACAAGGTTATCGAGCCTCAACATGCCTGGATGAAGCTGCTGCTGTTGATTCTTCAGATTCGACTGTTGATGTTGATAAATTTGTTGCATCTGTAATTGCTGCTTCAACTCCTCCTCTCGTTTCCTTTGGTCTTCGAATTCCAATTGCTTTCTTTTAATCTCTTCTATCCTCCATTGTCTCTCTCGCTCTTCGTTGTTTGTCATTGATGCATTCAACGAGGCTGGTTTTTGATTTAAATTAGACGAGCTGTACATAGAGGGCAACGACGCTTGACCCGTCACGTTTTTATTGTGTTGTGACTCGTACTGATTCCCTTGAGGATTTCCCATGTTCTGTAACACAAATACTTGTACATTTAAAGCAACCACACATTATAATTTAAAAAAAACAATTCACTGACCAATCCTTGGACGGTAGAAGTATGCGACGGCACAACAGTGGACTGAAGCTGACTACCAACGGGTTGAGGAGACAAAGCGCCTCTCACGGACTGATTAGCAGTGCCCGTTCTCGAAAGATTTTGCTGATGCTGATGCTGCTGCTGTTGCTGCTGCTGCTGAGGAGCTTGATTTGGACCGATTCTATCCTGAGTTGCTGCCATATGCAAAAGTCCCTGAACCCGTTGAGCACTTTCGTTGTCGAGATCATTACTATCCTCGTCGTCGTCTTGCTGATTCGCAGTCTCCTCCGCCCTCTTTTGGAAATCTCGTTCGAGCAAAAGCGACCGCATTTGTTCGTCCTGTTGCGGCGTCCTATTCGGCAGCGCGCTCAAGTCGGCAATTTGTTGATCGCGCCATTGTCGCAACGCTTCTCTTCTTCTAGCCTGTTCCTAAACGAGAAAAAAATTCAAACGTTGTTGAATCTTGTCTCGAGATATTTTCCTCGATCCTACCTTTTCCCTTTCTTCTCTTTGCCAGGGATTCGTCGCGCTGTACGAATATTGCCGTGGCTGTTGTGTTGTATTTACTGGGTAGTAACCGCCCCTTGGTGGATCTTGCGTACTTGCAGTATACCTTGACAAAAAAAAAACGTTAAAAAGAGTCTCAAGTTAAATTCCAATCGTAAAAACATTTCATGACTTCAAAATAGAGTACCTCGAATCCGTAGTCTGTTTATTGTACAAAGGATGAGTCGAGGCGTTGGGCGGTGGCGGCGGCGGGCTCTCCCTATAGCTCTGCGCGCTGTCGACGTTCGTCTCGCCACCGTTTTGGGTCCTATGACCCGTTTCCTGAGAGTACGGCCCATTAGCCGCATATTGAGCCCCGTTTTGCGTATGACTATACTGCTGATTGTGATTTAAATACTGTCTGCTTGGATCCTGGGTGGCGTAATTCGGTACAGGTTCCGGTGGTCCGCGACGTATCGGCTCGTTTTTCGACATTACGCCGTGTTGATTAACAACTTGCTGCTGTTGCTTTCCAAATTGATTGTACTGGTTGTACTGAGCGTCGTATCCGTAATTTTGCGGCACGGCCGGTCGTGCTGCAAAATAGGTCGGCGAAGTTGGTCCCAAGTTAGGCGTTGAACCCGCCGGCCGAGCCTGTTGCCGAATCGAGTTGGCGGTCTGCGCTGCGGTTATAGGTCGCGCACCATACGCGCCTGGTCGGTACTGACCGACCACCGGTTGTCCGCCGCGCAGTTCGCGTCTCCTTACTTCTTCCTGCATCTCTTGAATTTTGGCTTCTTGGCGCATGATGTCGCGCGATGATTGGGAACGAGGCGGTGGCGGACCGTATTGCGGAACCTGATTCCCACTGTACGTCTGTTGCTGTTGCTGCGGTTGACCTTGCATTATGTAAGCCGAGGTTGGACGGTCTCTTCCTTGATCCAAACTAGGTCGGTTCAACGAGTTCTGGGAACCTCGAGCATTTCTTTGCATGTGTAACGCGTTTCTGTAATGCAAAAGTTTCTTGTTAATTTATTTATTCGTAGAACTCAAAAGCAAATAGAAAGCAAAGATTTGCAAGTGTTTATTATTGTTTTTGGTTGGAAGTTTTGTGGAAGGATTCAATGGATTTTACAAATACAATTTGAACAGTTAAAACAAGCAAGAGATTCGGCTCTACAAACTATAAACAAAGACGATGCGAATGTTTGGATAAATAGCATTTATAGAATAATTAATGACCTGTCGTCGGGAGGTTGAAGCGGATTCGGTGGCTGCTTCGACATTGGATCTTGATTTCGGTAAACGCTGAGATTTTGGTAGAACCTCTCGGCCTCGTTGCTCGTTAGATTACTTTGCGCGTGTATTTGGTTGGGGGTCAAGTTTGGAGATGATTGTTGCCTGCTCACTAGGCCTGATGGAGGTAAATTTCCACCTCTCGCCGCGTCGTGCAGATTGTGACTCGAGCTGTTGATTAAAAAATAGACATTTCCATCGAACGAAAAAGTCTTGAAATTTTATTTTATAAAATATTTACCGAGAGCGTAGAGACGTAGCGCCGTTCATCGCAGGCATCGGCGGCGGTGGTTGGGCCGGCGGAGTAACGCTATTACTGGAAGACGCTCTACTGTATCCTGGATTAAATACTTCGTGCTGCTGTTTTCCCTCTGTTCCTACATCTGCGTACGCAAGCAACAGTTTATTAACACGGTACAAAATCAATAAATTTCAAACTGTAACGGCACAACAATCAATTTCCGAAATTTCTAAACCAACATTGAGAAGAACCATGCGTGGTCTAAAATTTGCTCGTCGAGTGTGTTTTTAGTGCGTGTTTGCATTGTTTCTTTTTGTGTTTAAAGAGTGATAGATTCAGGCAGGTGCGAATGCTTTGAAAGCCACATTTTTCAGTGTAAAATAATAATGTACATGTAAAGCTCGATCGGAGACTTTTCCAAATTCGACTATTTCATTTTCAACTTCAAATCTTTTTTTGTATATACCGTAATAGTCAAACTTGGACAAGTTACTTACTATGCAGAGCCGGAACAGATTTGCTGCTATAAATTTGCTGAGGGGTAGCAGCTTCGTGTCCAAGCCGCGACGGCAAATCGCGTTCGCTCATGCGACGAGGTCCTGTGACGGCACAAGATGCACAAAATATGCAACGGGTTAATGCTCGTGCTCAAAGCCGATGAACAGGATACACAGTTTGCATGCATCGTTAAACAATTAGTTTTTCTCATCGTTAAAAACAACATTGTATTTCTAAACACTTGACATCGATTACGAAACATGATCGCGTAATAAAACATTATTTCGTATCGATGTCCAATCCTGAACAGTTAAATTTGATAAAAGCTCGTCTACGAAACGACCTTTTATTACGCGCTTGTTGAAAAAGTTTTGTCACTTTTGACAAAACGTACTTATT
The DNA here is from genome assembly GCA_022816865.1 of Zelostemma sp. ZL-2020. Taxonomy (NCBI): domain Eukaryota; kingdom Metazoa; phylum Arthropoda; class Insecta; order Hymenoptera; family Platygastridae; genus Zelostemma; species Zelostemma sp. ZL-2020. The sequence goes on from JABFQM010003088.1 coordinate 3,582, forward strand.
CATGCAGCTGCATAATGTATCTTTTATGCAGTCTCGTGGCTCTGTGAGAATTATATTCCAAGCGTCATTAGCGAGTGCAAAGAATGTCGAATGACAAAATAATTAGCGACTGGCCGTGGACTGTGATGCTTGAAAAGAAGAATCCGGGCGCAAAGAAGGGCATTACGGCGAGACGTGCACCAATATACATTATGGAATATGACGAAGCAACGATAATTCTTTTGGCTGCGCTGCATCGACGGAATAATTCGTGTGTTTCTGTGTTTTTTTTGTACGGTATGTTTGCGTATATTTACAATGGGATGAATTGAAAGAAATTTGCAACATAACATTATTTTGGTAACTTCGAAACGACTTGGACAATTGCAAATTTCTTTCGTTGAGAGAGGATGCGTCGAGAATGCAAACGAATATTGAGAAAAAAAAAAGTTGCACAGAAACTACAAAACGTCAATTGTTTTCAGCAGGCACACGTACTTAAAAGGTGGATATAAAATGTCACGTCTTCCGAACTGAACCAGGCAGAGTGCGAAGGCAACACGATCACGTCTAATTATCTTGCCAGCTTACGCGAATCGAAACAATCGTCCAGCGGTGGGAATTCCCGAAATATCCAATTCCCCCGTTCAAATCGCGGAGTCGCTTTTCGCTCTGAAACGTCGAGATCGCTCTTGGCCTTTTTTCGCAGTACCAGAGGCTTTTTCTTTATCGCCGGCTCTCTTTTCTCTTTTACTTTTTCATTCGAGACTAATCCCTCCAAAGATTTGCTCAATTTATCAGTTTTCGCGAGCGACAGGGTCGATTCCCGGCCAAGGTCGTCCTGGCTTTTCGCCTTTCTTGTTTTCCTTCTGATGAAAGACTCGGGAAATTTTGTCGTCTTTTTCTCGGCCAAATCCAAAGTACTCGACGACTTTCCGCGCACGAAACATACGGAATTTACCCCGGACGAGGTGCTCGAGTGCCAAGTATCGGATTCCTGGTCTTCGGGACCAAGAGAAATCGTGCTGGTTATCGTTACATTCGTTTTGGCGCGTCGCGGGGAGACGCGAAAGTTCACATCCTCGCTGGAAATTTCCGGTGCGGAAACGACCCTGGAACATGTCGGAAAAATGAAGTACTTTGGCGATACGTTGTTCGCATCCCCGGCGGAGTTCGACTTGAGATCGTCGCTCGATGACATCAGATCCTTCAGCGACCAATATTTGTCCAACTTGTTCTTATCATGGATGAAACTCGGGGTAATGTGCAAGCTGCTCAGGATCGCAGGCAAGGAATGTTTCCGTATGTGCTCCAGTCTCATCGCGACGCTCCGATACACTGGGATTTCGCTGATATTTGGGCCGCTGTTCGAGCAGCTGTTTTCGTTTGAATCCGTAGCGGTCTCTTTGTCAGAATTCAACGTCTTCTGATCTTCCTCGTCGTTTGGAATGAAAAGAGGAGCGTTCGCGTTGTCGAGGTTGGAAAACTCTTCGAGTTGCTCGATGATCCGCTGCTGTTCAGCCGGCGTCAGTTTCGAATTATTTGTTTTTATACTTTCCCGAGAATTTACAGCCTCGACTCGTTGTTTTCTCGGCACGTCGTAATGTATCTCCACTTCATTTTTCGCCTGAATGTCCAACAAAATAATACTCCACTCCTTTTCCGGCGTCGTGGCCACGCTTTTCTCGGCTTTCGACAAGTCCGCCTCGGACTTGCATTCGCGAGACATAGACTTTACCGAGGGATTTCTTCCGGGCGAGGCAATGTCAGGCTCGGAAACGAATTGCCGCGAACCGCTGAATCTCGAAGATTTGAATTTGATCAAACCGGCATCGCCGAGCTTGGCAAAGTGTTTCGCTAGCGCCGCGACTCTTCCGCAACCCAAGCGCACCTCTTCCGGAGACTTCCAGCATTTTTCCGCGTTGGATTCCTCGCTTGACGCGTCACCGCTGTTCAACCCGCTCAAATCCAGATTGAGCTCCGGCATCACCACGTGCATTCTCGAACTCGGTATCATCTCGCTGGATTTTTCAGTCTCGTGTATCTCTGCTACCGTTTTCCCACTACTTTTCTCGCCCTGATCCTCTATTTTGTCGGCGTTGGTCCCTCTTTCGTTGTCCAGAGTACGTTCCGAGTGATCTTCCGGCGGTTGATCGATGTAAGGAATCGCATTCTCCTGAAATATAGGCCTGCGCAAACTTCTTCCGCTTCGATCGGCGCAAATCTGCTCGACGTCGATCGCGTCCAAGCTGTCTTGCGAATGATTCCTCGTTGCAATCGCGATATCAGTCTTATCATTGCTATAATAACCATAATGCGGAGCAAAAGTGCTCGTCGTTGGATGGAGTTTGCTTCTTATGGGATAAGAGGGACAATGTTCGTATTGGCTCGGAATGCTTAGGAACATGTGGTTCGGCTCTTGAATAATAGGAATCTGCCTGTTGCTGCTGCCGCTACTGCTGCTGCTGCTATTGGTCCAGTAATTGCGCGAGCGCATGTAGGCATCTTTTGAAGCTACCTCGTCTATCGGATACATGGAAAAAGGTGGATTATTGCCGTTTTGGCGCACCAGCACGTTCATGTGCGTAAGCGGGGTCTGTTGCGCGGCAATGCTCGTGTAGGAAGAACAACTGGGATTTGGATAGTGACAGTGATTACGGTACCGCGATTGATCAAGTTGTATTTGTGAGATGCTCGCACCTGGTTGTATTTGTTGTATGTGATCAACGTCCCAGTCCACCAAGCGCTCTTGGTAGGCCGATTGCTTGGGAACCGACAAAAGATTGCCCATAGAGTGTGAGGTGGAAGGTTGGGAAGCCGCTTCCCCTCCTCTGGGAGCTTCTAAATATTCCGATTTCGGCCTTGCCTTATGAGCTGCATGAAACATTAGTTGGTAAAAAAGCATTAGTTTTCAAGCTGTCGAGCACGAGAATTTGTATTACACCTTTGGAACTTGCAAAGATCGGCCATTAAGCTAAGCTATATTCAAAGTTTTTTCTTTTGCAAAGAACGTTTCGAATTGTTGCAAAAGTTGCGAGATTATTTGGTGCATGAATTTCCCAGTACACGTAGAAAAGCAGGTGGTTCACCAGACATTTCGTGCGTGTGAAAATGATTATCCAGCGATTATTAGTACACGATACATTTCCGACGAGTTGTGGCGCGTAAATTTATTGGCACAAACCTCTGGTCATGACAGGAGACGGCTGCGATAACAAAGTAGCTAATCCGTGATATATCGCTCCTTGTTTGGCGACTTCTAATGTTGAAATTGGTCCCGTGCGTACAAGATATTCCGCCGCCCTGATGAGAGAAGTAATCGGACAAATTTAATAAAAAAAACTACCCTGGCTTGTATTAGTTTTCGTCAACTTTCGAGTCGAAAAAAGTATACTTGCTTTTCTTGCGTGATTCCAACCAAGCTTTGGCCATCCACTTTGAGTAATTGGTCGCCCGCAGCCAATCTACCATCCTACAAAAATACATAACGTACATAAAAATGAAAAATCCTCATTTTATAATCGTCGTTAATTGATTAACTTTATCATAAATCAACTCACGGCATCCGCGGCACCTCCAGCTACGACGCTTTTTATATAGATACCCAGTCTATCCTGTCCCGCTCCCTGTACATTGCAAGAAAAACAAGCTTATCAGAGTTATAAACATGAGTTACAAAACGCGTTAATGATGGACTTTTTTTTCTATGAATTCTTTTCACAGAGGGCTTCTCCGGTGTCATTTCTACTAAACAAGATAACCAGTTTTGTCGCTCTGGTGAGAAAAATCGAAACGGGACTGCGCTTGAGATAAAAAATGTCAAACGATTTGAGACAGCTCAAGTTGCATCGGCGTGACAGTTGCGATAACTTTATAGCGCAAGCAAAAAGAGGAATGACGTTGCCCGTTCAAATACAATTTCCTCTCGTCGCGAAGATTTGAAAAAAATTCTTGCTCATCGTCACCTTGGCAGCGACTATGCTGAGTCCCATCCCATTGGTCGACTTGTGAAGCTTAATGATCTGAATCTCGGGTTGACCATGGTTCTGGCCGATGTGTCCCGAATACCCCGACGATCTGTTACTCATTGCACTCGGACTGCGGAACTGAAAAGACGTAAAATGTTTTAAAACCGAAAAAACGTAATTGAGCGCAATAACTGGGTTCGTGGAAAAGCAATTTACATTATTGTGATCAATCATGTATATCGTCCAATATCCACTGCTGGTGGGTTGCGGTGCCATGCGACACAGTCCGTCGCGATGCAACGGTGCCAGAAACTCGGCCAAACCTGGTGGAACGCCTCGTATCACTTCGCAACTGTATCCATCGTCGGGCAGCAGCAAAGCCAGTCCCAGAGTTGGTTCCTCTTCCAAGCGAATTTCTCGCCCGTCGGCTCGCGCCAGCGTATCAGCCACGCTTTCAGCCACCTGGAATTTCATGAAAACTTTTATACCGCTCTTAATATTGGATCGGTTGAAAAAAACAAGAAAAACAAAGTCTCACCCTCACGACATTCTCGATAAGTTCGGCAGGCAACCTCGGTTCATCGGCAGCCGGCTGGTACTTTTGCAGGAGCGCTCTAACTTGCAGCGAATTAAGTTTGAAACATGTGGAGCTGAGAGTTGCGAGTTCCTCGGCGTTGTATTTCGGGGCCTGGAGGAGATGCGTCGCCTGCATGATGGTGGCGAGGTGGCACTGGCTCGCGAATTCAAGACCTTGCCTCTCGGCCCAAGTTTCCAGGGCGTTGAGTCGAGCCTTGAGCCTGCGGCCGAACCATCTGACGCATAAGTTGCCGTTGGAAACGAGGGTGTTGAATGCCGTGGCATTGATCGCGTGGAAGAGGTGACTAAAGAGCTGGATGGTGAGAGCAGCGTTAACCCTGCAACGCCTCAGAAGCGCCATCGTGTTGGAAAAGATTTGCAGCACGCCGGCTTCTTTTGCGGGTTCATCCGCGTCAGCCATAAACTGTGACATGGCCGGCGCAAGCTCCAGAGAAACGCAACGCACTAGAGAGGAAAAGGCTGTGTGCACCGCGTCGGCAAGAATGTCCTGGGCCCGTGTCGAAAAGGCCCCGACGTGCCGATCGCTCTTCAGCATGTGCAGCAGCTCCGAGCCGTTGGCCAACCACAACGCCAAGGACGACGCGTCCATGTATCGTTCCTATAAATACAATCACATCGTTTTATTTTTATCTTTCTAGATCCTAAACTTAATACGCGCCAATTTATTCCGCGTCATCCGTCACGTGGATGTAGGATTTGGAGCAACCACTTTTTTCGCAACTGCAAAGTTTGCGTTGTTTTGTTCTGCCATCGAAAAAGTGAAAAATGTTTACCCCGGTAGCGTAAGCATGCATGAGAAATCATTCGAAAACTGAGGAATTAGTTACGCATGGGTACTGGAATAGTGAACAAAAGCCTGTGACGCAAGTAAAATGTTACACAATTCAACGTAATGTAATAATAATTTCCCAACGGGACGTTGCTATTAGTCAAAATTATTACGAGTTCTGTCAGTCCTAATTTGTTTTGATTAAACACGGGTATAAATAAATGCATGTACTCGGGTTTGCATACTTTCGAGTGGACTTGACAAAATCGATGACTGGAAATTCGGGCTAGGCAATTGATAGAATCAGCATTTAATTTTCGGCGGAATCGGAATTGAACTCGAAACGAGTTTCGGATCGTGGCGATGTTCGCGATTGGAATATGTATAATTACTTGTATGATTCGCTGGATCATTGTAGCGACATTGGCTAGCATAACGGTTAATCGATGAGCCCTTTCGGTTGGTTGCAGTTCTGGCCTGTAATGCGTGCTGGCTCTATATCGAGCAGCGAGATAAAGCGTGTAAGTCGGCGCCAGTTTGAATTGCGGAGCCGATGGTTCCACGTCGCTGATAACCGCGTGGAGGAACGCTTCCTCCGTCTCTTCCAGAAATTCCAGCACCGCTGGCAATATGGGATCTGTTCCTCTCGGTTGACGCTCGTACTGAGATAGCCTGTGAATCAACAGAATCAAGTCTTACTTCAACCGCGTTATCTCCCAAGCGCGCATTTCTCACGTGCGATATCGCTCTTTTGAAACCCGAGAAATTTGGGTACTATTACTTGTTCTCTTGGTTCGCTGCAATGTCATCATTCTCTTCAGGATCTTTATTACGCGAATAGAATTTCCATTCCAAGATTGACATTTCGACGAACGATTGGAATCTTTCAATGCACAAAAACTCGGTCGATTTTAAATTCTTTTCTCTGCATTTTTGGTTCACGCGAAAAAGTTTGTCCGAATTACAAGTGACAAATGTGTTTAAAATGAATTTTCTTTTCTGGAATTGGAAGAAGAAAAGTATCATTCCAGTTCAAAAAATGTCGAGTTTGATGGGTACTCTTGATTACTCCGGTTTTTAATTGAGAAAAGCAATTTCTAGGTGTAAATGTCAGCTTGTTAATTTAGTTCTCGCTCTTATTAATTGAAAGCATTCGAGCAATCTTTATTAGTCGTAAAAAGTGCAAAAACTCCTTGTTTGTACACGGGAAAATTTAGTTTAATGACAATTCTTGAAGATACAAGAAAATATACTTCAATTAAAACATAAACATAATTGCCCAAACCGACCTTTACCGCTGATGTGAAAAATGTGAAAAATCAAAAAAGCTCTAATACAAGGCAATTCCTGAGATGCCCTCCGGTGCATCAAAGTGACAAAGAACGAGCCATATTTTTCTAGCTTTGACGTTCAATTTCCTGCACTTCCGGCGATCAATCTTCGAAGAAGGTGTCGCATTCGTAATCGCGCGCGTCCGAGTTTTCCTTCCCGTTGTTTCTTCCATTCGCCGACTTACCTCGTAGAACTCTCGCCAAGAGAAAACTACTTGAATTCGTACGAGACGAGATCGCGTTACCTGTTTCCGTCTCGACTGCTGGTGAGACTCGCCGTCTCGACATTCCCGTCAAGATCGAAAGTCGTCTCGTAATTGTGCGTGGGCTCGTTGTGATGCGCGGCAGCGGCGTTATGCGTGGAACTTCTCGGGCTCGCAGCCGCTGATTTGCTGGGACTCGGCGGATTCGAGGAGCTCTGCCCACCGTCGTTCGGAGTGCCCGATCCTGATCTGTACTTTTCCGAGCTCACTTCCTGGCTAGTCGCGTCTGGCGAACGTCTACGCGCAAACGAGCAACGTGCGATAATGTGAAATTAAAGAAAACCACAAAAAACGATAAATGCGAACCCTGCCCGTGTCTTTGGATGATTAGTCCTTTATTTTTTAGTATATCATGAAACACAAAAAAGTAATCGAGGTAATTTTTTAAATCTGGGATTATCTCAAGGCATGATTGAGGGTTGTGCAAAAAATAAAATGGAATAATTGCAAACGAGCCTGTGCATGATGATTGATTGTGAGCTGACAAAAGCTAAATACACGGATTCAATAACCAGGCACTGCTGTATTTATTTTACCTGTCGTACGTATAGTCCAATTGTCTGTTGGAATCGTGCCGTTGTCTGACACGTTCTTCGGGAACAGGATCGATAAACCTGAAGGTATGCATACGTCCAAATTTAACGATGGCGCCATTCTGAAATGAAAATTCACGTTTGACCATGCGGCGAGAATCGAGGTCGATTGGAATTAGCATTGAAAAATCGATTCTATTCGTTTTCCAACGTCGATAAAAGTGAATACATTTTTTGTAAATCCTCGTTGATTAAGAACATGCACTACAGAAGTAAAAAAAACGATACGTTTTATGATGATTGTTACTCCGTAACATTCGAGTCTTGCGTTCCTTGACACGAATAACTCATTAATGATGGCGCTATTATTACTGTGGGAAAACACGGTTCAACACCCACAGCAGGCGCTGAAAACACTTTTCTCATTCATCTTTAATTTGTGACGAAAAGCTGATTTATAGAGTGAGACGTCGGAAAAAAGTTGTGAACAAAGGCTCGGAATTTTCGAAAGAATGATTGATTCGAGAAGAATTTAGAAATGTACTCGTAAATAGGGAATTCGCTCATTTCTAAGCAGCCGTGTCACGATAAACAAATGTTAAAAATAGAAGATTCATCAATTCTAATATTCGTCTAGGTCGAAGCGCTGAATCAATAAGATGAATGTTCGAATAAAATTGTGAGTCGTCTAAAAAACATGCGAGGGTTAATTGAGAATAATGAAGGTTTTATAAGACGGCTCATAATGAGAAATATTGTCACTGCAGCATGGCTTGATCATTAAGATATTGAAGAATCGTCTTTGTTGACGTTTTATTTCGAATTGTTTTGAAATATTACGTAAATCGTAATTGCCATATCTGTTTTTAAATCGTTAAGATTAGGCCGTAAAAAAATTATATCCGACCATAAGAGAACGAAAATGAATGCAATTCATTTTGTAATGAGAAATAGAAACACAAGAGATTTTTGGACCCAATTAAGGACACCCACAATATTTTTTTTGCTACTCATTTTGAATTCGATTGACGTGCATCACAACGTTAGCTGATGTTTTGATTATTATAAAAACACTTTGGATCAATCTCAACTCTTATTTAACGATGTACATCGAATAAAACTGAGGCGCTATTTGACACAATGTTACAGAAGCCAACGGCCATAATTCACTCGAGCGGACGCAGATGGGGACGCGAGTGACTTATATTTCGCTCTGTGTATTTTATTTATTCGGAATATTGTTTAAAACACAAATCAACTCAAAATACATTAAATTTAGAACGTAAAACATTTCATCCTGGCAGTATGAATTATTACGCTTTTGTTTAATTTAAGATTGATCCACTTTAAAAATAATGTAACATGCCAGTGAATTCGACTCAGGAATCGGTTTTTTTTTATTGTTTATGGCAACAATATAGTGAACATTAAAGCATGCAAACGTTGTTACTGACGCTGCATTTATCGTGAAAATGAAAAATGAGCTTTAAAACCCTGGCATGGTATCAAAAAGTTAATATCTGTAGACTCGAATATCTCGCATCTATTTTCTTCATCTTTTTCAGCATTCAAAAAATTATCGGGATCCTATTCATCCATCAATTTACTCCCCGATTTTATCACGAGTTTTTGAATGTATAAAAAAGATATTGACCAGTTGAATTTATGCTTTTTTAATTTTAACAAAAGTTATGAATTTTCAAAGTTTAAAATAGCGTTTTTTTTAGTCATTTTTCGAGAGAAAGAACATGAAAATTCGTTACTAGGAATTGAAAG
>JABFQM010003089.1:0-12795 GCA_022816865.1 Zelostemma sp. ZL-2020
AGAAAAAGTGAGAAAAAACTTTCGTGAAAAAGACGTCAATTTTATTGTTTCCAAGCAACAAAAATGAACTTTTGACTGCGAATATCTTTTCGACGTTCAACAACTGCACCATCGTGAATTATGGCACGTCACGTTATTTACAATTCTTTTTTACATTAAAATTACAATAGTTTCGATTTAATTAAAAGCATTAGCTAATTGAGTCGTAAATTTATACCTGAGTTGAAGACGAGTAAAATCCGGCGCGCTACGTGACTTTATTTTTCCACCTGATCTTTGCCAAATCCGGAGTGTGCTTTTATGTCGCTGACTGCCACGCGAACTCTTTAATATATATCCACTGATAACTTTTCCAATTCATTGACGTTTTTTTATCGCGCATTAACATAATAATACGGGACACTGCATATTCATAATGAGCGTTCGAAAACTAATGCTATCTTCTCAGCTGTAATTTTTCAGCTTTTTTACAAGGCACTTAATACATAGTTTTTTCGATTTTTCCAAAATCGCCTGTTTCGAAGTCGCGTCCGATCGATAAGCCGCAATGACGTCGACATTTCGGTAGAAGTAATTTAACTGATAACTTTGTGCATTTTCGACTAATGGTCTTTTTTGAATTCTATTTTTTCGCGTGTGATTTACGATATGAACAGTCACGCACCATCGTTCAGCGACCAAAACGTCAATGAATAAGCCAAGTTTTTACTTCGCCGCTTCCGAAAAAGGCCGAATTCATCGATTCTTTGAACGTGTACCTTCGAACATCGTCATTCTTCGCGGAATTTGCTCGTTTCTTAATGATTTCTGACTAACGAAATCGTAATTATCGTGACTATTGTCGACAAAGTTCGTGTCTTACATCACGTATGCATCCTTGAATGCATGAGTCGATTAAATTACATCTTGCAACTAAAAACTGTACATAATCCAACTTTTTCCTAAAACACGCGCACTCTCGAAGTCTTTAAGGAACTCAAAGTCACTGCAAATGGTTTTCGAAGACCAGACCGTTGGGCTTCATAGTGGTCATCGCCAGCCAATCATTTTTCATGAGATCAGATCCTTTTTCCGCGATCATGATGACGGGGGCGTTGGTGTTCCCGCTGCAAATCGTCGGCATTATCGAAGCATCTATCACCCTCAAACCCTTGATTCCATAGACCCTAAGTCTCGAATCCACCACTGAATCAGGGTCATCCGCGGGGCCCATTTTGGTCGTTCCAACGGGATGATAAATCGTCATCGAAATGTGCCTGATGTGACACTCCCAGTACGCATCAGAACCGAACATCAAATGTTTACACCCGGGAAGCTTGGCGCGGTGAAGTCTGGAATTAAACTGCCTAAAGGCGCTGGCCTCGCTGACTTTGAGCGCGATCTTGGCGCCCTCTACCAGCGTCGCAATGTCCAAAGGGTCATCAAAGTAATTTGAATTGATAATCGGACTATGAAAGGGATTGGCACTTCTTAATTTCACAGTTCCCCTGGATCTGGGTCGAAGAAGAAGAGGCATGATGGTCCAGGCGTCCCGGTTGGCGATGGGACGATAAACCGCGTTGTAAACTTCATCCGTTAAACCGAGAACCTTCCTGATTTGAACTCCGTTATCGGAACTGATCGACGCTGGGGCCATATGGAATTGCACGTCCGGCCAGGTCCCAGTTTCATTAGCGAACTTGGTGTTGACGAAGGCGTAACCTTCAACACCCCCAAGGGTCGTCATCGGGCCCCTTCCATTCGCCACGTAGTGCATGGTCATCGGCGCGGCCTGGAAACGATCCTGAACAATCGCCACCGGTTTGTCTACCAGAAACGTCAGACCTCCCATTCCAATGTGGTCCTGGAGATTATGGCCGACCTTGAGATCCTGGAGCACCGGAATCCCGATCTTTTGAAGATGTTCTTTGGGTCCGATCCCAGAAAGCATGAGAATCTGGGGGCTGTTGATCGCCCCGGCTGAAAGCACGACTTCCTTTCTCGCGTAGACCATTTGTTTCTTCCCGTCCCGAAAAAACTCCACGCCCATGGCTCTTTTGGTTATGGGGTTCACGAGTACTTTGGTTACGTGGGCGTTTAACGCGGTGTGGAGGTTCCTACGTAATCGAACTGGTCTCAGGAACGCTTTGGCCGTGGAGCATCTTGCGCCTCTTCGTATCGTGCCTTGGGCTACCATGAACCCAGTTTGGAACTCGCCGTTGATGTCCCTGTTTTCGTAACCGATTTCCGTTCCAGCTTGGACGAACGCCACAACCAACGGTGTTCTCCAGGGAGATTCCTGGACGGTTAAGTAACCCCCGGTACCGTGGTACGGGCTACGTTGAAGGTACGGGTTCCGGTTGTCCTCGGACTTCTTGAAGTAGTATAAAGCTTGGTCGTAACCCCATCCCGGATTCCCCAAAGACTCCCATTGGTCGTAGTCGTGCTTGTTGCCTCGCACGTAAAGCATGTAGTTCAGGACGCTGGAACCACCCAGGACCTTTCCTCGTGGCCAATTACATCTGCAAGAAAGTTATCGGTTTTTTAAGATCCATGAATCTGGGAAGATTTTTTAATTGTTCAATTTGAGCTGAAAATTTGAACCAACCTCCCCCCTTTCATCGCCAAACAAGCTCTCCCGGTTGGCTCGGTTTTATACTTCCAATCGAGTTTGGTTAGTTGAAGATACGCCGCCAAAGAAGGCACGTCCGTAATTTCGTTTTCATCAGGCCCAGCTTCTAAAAGCAGGACCTTCCAGGAAGGAATCTCGGAAAGTCTATTGGCCACAACCGCACCGGCCGAGCCCCCTCCGATTACTACGAAGTCGTATTCGGGCTCTAAAGGGTAGCGGTTGATCGGTCGACTTTCCGGGTCCAGTTGATCGTAGCGATAATATGAGAGACCAGCGATTAGCAACGGAACCAGCCACATACCCGTGCCAACTAATCCGATAGCTCCCTTTAACGCCGATGTCAATACTATCGCGCTAAGCATCATCTCTCGTAATCTTTCGTTTCATTAGAGCCAAGGTTCCGCGAACTTTCTTTCCTATCGTCGCTTTTTTGGGGGAATAATCGTGTCCCGGTGTCAAGACTGCAAATCAGGCGGCCGTAATCTTATTCTGTCGAAACCTCGGTCACGGTTGAGGTGATTCATTGTACTACCGATGCTTTCCCAGTCCGGTATTCGCGCTGGAAACGTGACTGCTTCTGAAAGAACGAACTTTCGTTGAGTTTTGTTTCGCTTTGTGTTCTCTTTTTCCAGTATTGGCATTCGTTTGAAAAGGGAACATGCTCGATGGAAGGATCCGATGAGTTATGTAAGGAACTAGATTTACCTGTTCCCGTACTTTCTCGTCATGATGGAAGATCGTAAAAGTTATGCAAATTAATGGTGTCAAAGCCGTGTGAATGTTTCCGAAAAAGTGAAATTGTTTTTTTACCTCTTACCGTGTCATTTTAGACGCGTAATTTCTCCGGAATGTTGGCAATTAGAAACTTCCGGCGACGCTCCTCCTGATGAAACTTTGGCGAGTGGTCACCTTTCGGCATGGCTCGGCGACCTGCGGATTAACACATTTTTGAGGAGTTGGAAAAAATTGCACTGCAGAATTACGCGAATTTGTGTAATTTTTTCGGTGCGGGTCAATTTTTTAATGTTACTTTATTGTTTCTACACTGTAAAAATTATTAGGATTTCAAATACATTACAGTTAAAGTAGAGGTACAAAAAGTCTGTTGTAATTCAAAAATTTTTTATTGAAATGATTGAAAGTTGAAAAAAAATCATGTAAAAAAATAAAACTTCCTACACTTTTTATTACACAGTGTACATGTTTTTTTTTTACTAATTATTTCACAACTTTTTAATTTAAAAGTGTAAATTGTTTCTTTGTTACAGCATAGTAACAGGCAACAAATTAAAGGGAGCATACCCATGTATTTTATAAATTTAAAATTTTACGACTGCAAAAAAATCAAAATCATTGCAGAATTTGCAAACCTAATTCATGTGTGATTCGTTACTGCGAACAATCATAATTTTGCATGAAAATTGCCATTTCCATGGCTTTTTTACCGTACTTTTGTATGGGTTAATAACCACTACAGTAATAATTTAGCATCCTCCTTTATTTTCCGATATTTATTATTCGCAAAGTGCAACGAGTCGTATTAATTTACCATTGCGCAATCGAGTTACTCAATGCTGTAACGAAGTGCAAAGCGGAGAGACGTGTTTTACGCGTTGCGCAACGAGTTTGCGAAATGTGTGTTAGGGTGAGCCGAAGTGAACACGTGTCGAGTTGAAAGACATTGAAAAAAGGGAAGATTCAATGGAAAATGCCGTAGATCGATAATCCGCGCCGAAGCCTCGGAATTTGCGGGAGATAAGTGCAACTTTCCAGCATTTATGACGCTCACAATTATTACAGCACTGATTTTCATCTGTATCATAAAAAACCAGGAAGCCGAGCGACGTGAGATTCGCGACTCGTTAGAATTCGGTTTTGAGTGCCTTGCTAAACGGCTGTTAAACGCGAGGAAACGATTGCTCATCGCACGCATAATAAAATGCATTCCCCGATGCACGCGTTACGCGCGAACTCCCCTGTTCAAATTGATCCGCCTACGTCTGGTGAGTTCGCGAGATACGATCTCATAACGGGGAAAGGTGAAAGTGTTTCGGCCGTCGACGCCGTCTTTTTGCGCGAGATCCGTGACTATTACGTTATACCGACATTTTCCAATTAATCACGCATGGCTGAAGTCATCGGGAACGTCTTCTGTCATAATTTGCCTTTCTTTCGGGCTCGTTTTTTATTCACGTGGACCGAAAGATCGAAATACCAAAATTCGAAAGGTGAGAATACCGGACTTGAAAAGCGCACTTTCTCGGTAAAAAACTGCGATTAACGAAGTTTCTTTTTCTTGAAAATCGTAAACTCGCTGATTGCGAATTTAACGACTGTCGCGAATAAACAGTCGATTAAAATTGTTAATGAATGTAGGGAGGAAGTTTTGTATTAATGTTTCGAATCTCGAAGCTGTGACATAACGACAGATGCTTGAAAAACGGAATCTAATTAAAACTAGAGAGCTGCGAGGAAACCTTTAAGTAAAGCATATAAAATCGACGTTAAGGCATCGTAAAACTCGGCGACTATCGCGTATTATTCATCGATCTGCATGAGCGAAAAAACCCGCCGATCTCGAGACCGTTCCCGAGTACAGGAGCGAGGAATTTCACTCGAGGCATTTCATATTACTTCCGAAACTTTTAAAATTGTATATTGTAATGCGATAGTAACATAAAACCCCGGTTTTAAAGAAAACTTTCTTTCCTTTAATTAACAACTCGCGCGTCTGAATGTTATAAGGAAACTTGACTTTGTTTAACAATCTGGAATCTGAAATGGATTGTGGTGCGTTGGGTCGAAGATGATTTACGAGTGTGTTACGGTGCGCGATTTGTCGAAAGAAACCGATGTCAACATTCTATATTTTTGGGGGAAAAAGTGGGAACGAAAGACGCAAATTTACTGGGTTTATAGACAGAATGCCAGTGTATTTAAAAATAAGGGAACTAAGTAGAGTAAACTCTCGTTTATTTCAACTGGATCAAAGGTGCTGTTATCTTCGAGTTGAAATAAAATAATTTTCTACGTGTCCAGCCACTTGAAAAAAACGAGAGTTCACTGTAAAATATTTTTACCGCAAATAGAAATGAATACGTTTTGAATTATTTAAATGGGGCTTCGAAATACATCGTTAATCGTTTATTTGAACAATTGTAAATTTGAATACTAAAACAAGGTAATGAAAAAACATATTGAAACACATTTTAAAAAGCGTATTCCTTCATTAAATTCAAAGTTATTTTAATTACAATATGTTTTCACTTTAAAATAGAGACTTTAAATAACAATCTCTTTGCAATTTATTACGATCTTATAACTTTTGAGGTAAATGTCCCAATTAGTGAACAAACATCAATTTATTGAATGTATTGGAACGGAATCTTGAAATTAATATCGTCGAAAAGAATTATTACTTTTCTTGTTTATCTGAGTAATGCAAACAGAATTGAGGTTACATCGAAATGCAATTTGTAACAGTGAAATTCAGTATTAAACATGAAATTTATTCGTGAATAAATTCTCGATTTTATTAATAAAATCTGGAAGAATGTGAAAATCATTAGTGAAAATTTACTTGACGCTTTTTTGTCAATAAAATATTCGCGGTGGTTTCTAATTGGGGCATCTACAGAGTTGCGATGTACATGTTATTTGTTCGATATCTAAATATATAAATCAACAGCGATAATTTTTGTTTGGTAAAGAAATTTTGTTTCTTTTTAAAAATTGTTTTTTTCCACAAATAAAAAATGTGGATAATTATAATTACCTTTCGATGTGTTGGATAATGTGTAAGCTATACTTTACGTATAAAAATTGCTACGATTTACATTTTACTTAAAAAATACGACGCTGGAAAAAAGTTCGTTTCTCATCCCTTTTTAAATGAGGAAAAAATCGAATTTCACGTATAGAATATTTTTTTTAAATTATTTTGGAGTGAAATTTCACTCATTCGAATGACTTTATTTTTTAGGGTAAACTTTGATAGGGAAACAATTCACTCCAAAAGCCATTTACTCAAATTCGTAGAAAAAAAAATTTGGCGTGTAAAAAAATCTTTATCGCTTGGAAATGAAGTAACTCCATTAGACAGGAATAAATTTTTTTGCGGAACAACGGTTTCTAAAAGATCGTTGCGCGACGCCCGGAAGCCTCTCTACGGCTTTTAACGAGGTTGCCCGCAGCACGAAACGCTGGAAATTGAATATCTGCCCTTATCTGCGACGCACCTGTGCGCGTACAAAGCCGATGGGAACGAAGATACGCCGGATTCAATGATCAAAACTGCGTGCTCGAATGAAAGTGCCAACGCTAAATCGCGTATCATTGAAACGGAAGTAACCGATGCTCCGCGAAATGAAAGTAAAGTGGAACACAGGGGTTCCCGGTCGCGAGCCTGCCAGGCGAGAAAACAGCTTATTATCTCGAAGTAAATTATGATTCCCGAGATTATCGACACGGCAATTATTTGCATAGTCGGATAGCGCCATTATTAATTAACGGGGGGTTAAATTTTTCCGCGTTTCCGCGAGGAGCACGCGCGCTTGATAAAATATGATCAATTGGAGAGAGCACGCGGTTGCGCGTTCGTAATAAGGTCGATATTTATCGATATTGTTACGACGAAAGGGAAACTTTCCAGGTGGATGATTCGGTCGAGGAATCGAAGGTGGAGCGCGAGCTACGCACGAAAGCTAACGCGGAAGCTCTTTTTTTCTCGACGCGACTTCCGCGTTTCCGCAAAGAGCCTCTCGACGCCTAATTTAGATCATCGAGCGAAGCTCGTAAGGAAATCGCGTGTAAAAATGAGAAAAATACGAGGGAGATAATTGCATTCGGAAGACACGCGGTCGCCGTATGACGAGAAAGTGTGCTTAATTCATTAGACATCTTTTCTGGCAAAGATATAATTTCGCCCATTAAAAAATCATCCCGTTACATAAATTTAATGAACGTTGGCCATTCATCGAGATCCGTTTCTTTATGTTTCAGGTAAGCGCAAATATTCGACGTCGACTTCCCGAAAGGTAAAAAAAGTCTTTCAGGAAATCCAGCCGCTCATTAGAGAAATGTAATTGTTCACCGGAACAAACGTACGCGCGAGAAAGGTAATCTAGCGTGCACAACGGAACAAAAGTCATAGACTAATTGCTCCCTCGCTTGCAACTTTGTACCTCGAAAATTGCCGTTGCGCAACAAACCGTTGGGAAGAAAAAAGCGCTGATCTTTTGTAGTTGTCAAGCACTGGGCGACCTTGCCTTCGAGAAAACGAAAGTCCCGGAAATTTCGCGACTTGCGTAACCCCGAATCGCGAAACTGGGGTTCGTCCGGAAAACTTCACTTTTGTCACACGAGGGAACACTTTTCGGCGCCGTATGCAAAGTGGGTTGGTTTCTGGTGCACGTGTCGATCCAGTTAGCCGGTTGCGACTGAATCGCCAGGCTCAAACGGCTAAGGCCAGAGCCCGGTGCTGTACCGTGCCGATGTAACGTCCCTACCTCCTGCTTTTCTTCTGGTCTTTCTCGAAGAGTCCGCTTTGCTTTGGCAGTGAAAGTATATATTCTCTTCCTGGCCGATAAACGTACCTCTACCAATTCTTCCTAGCGATGTGGTAACGGAGCACGTAGCGCTTTTCTAGACTTGGCGCGCACTCTTTGCACGCACCGCGAATCCTGCGGACGTGACGGGGATCGCGTCGGGATGGGACTGCGCGACTTCCGAAAGTCCGAGCTGCCGAAAAAAAAACAACGGGGAAAGGGCAAGAGAGCGATGGGAAAAAGATGTATTCGATTTAGCTGGATTCTTTCTCCTCGTTTTTGCCGGGGAGTTTTTTGCTTTTCGGATGTAACTCGTTGATGGCCTCTTACGTAAATTTGGGGGAAGTAGTGATGTTTGTATTGGCTTTCCAAGGATTATGTAAGCTTTGTATCCGTCGTTTTGCTGCGTATGTCATCTGCGGTTATTGCATCTTGTTGGGCAAATTACGTCGATAAACAATGGTTTAGTGCGCTGAATGATTAGGTTGGATTTATCGGAAAAGGAAGTATAGAAATGAGGAAACGTGATTGAGGGATATCTAGAATTATGGATTTTTCGTGGAATGTGGTTGGTTTTTTAAATGAACAATTTCATGAATATTAACTTGATAGTTGGGTTTGAGTTTTATAGAATTTGGATTCGATTTTGATCAAATCATATAATCTTTTAAAAATTTTATAATTTAAATCGAAGTATGATTGAATTTCCGGATTGTGCATCATTCATTTCTCAGTCAGATTTTCAGACGAATTTTGCCGTGAGTTTATTAGACTTTTCATTCATTTTCAATTTATTTTTCATAGAACTGAACATTGAGTTCTTCATTTATTTCTTTGCTTATTTTTTATTTGTAATCTCCAGTCAAATTTTATCACGAATTTAATTTAATTCTATTACAATTCGAATCGAATTTTATTCTAATTAAAATTTTGAATTAATCAAACCGTTAAATTCCCCGTTATTTTTTTATTAATTTGCTCACAAATTTTTTATCAAGTTTTTATATTTTTCACTTTTAAGTATAATTTATTATCCAAATAAAACGTGACAAGTGTTTTTTCAGTGTTTTTCGATTCTTCCGATTTCATCCTCGCCAATCCCATTTTGCGTTCGTAAAATTCAGAGATAAGATCAAGTACCATTCTTTTTGAATGTGAAAATCGTAAAGCAGTTAATCGCCGTTCATGACAATTTTCTCCGCACTAATGAGCGTGACATCTCCCTATTTATGCTCGATATAAATCCTCGCATCGAAAAAAATAAATTTTCATTCGACATCGGAACTAGAACATTTTATGTTTCCATTTTTTCCGAACTCGTGCTGCACACATTCGGAAAGAGATTTCAATCAACGAAAGTTGAGAAATAATCGCATGGACTGAATCGATTCCGATCTTTAAGACTCGGCCTATTCCTACTTTTACTTTTTGACAACTGTTCTGTCATGTCCGTGTGCTTTATAGCTCTTTAACTCTGCCGAAAAAGAAATCCTCGTTATAAATGTCGAAACACCATTTTTCCATGCTCTGTACGAAAATAATTTCCAGAAAGTGAAGATTGGAACTTTTTCCTGTTATTTCCGAGTTTTTATCATGGTTTTGAAACCGGGCAATTTGAATGTCATCGACGCTCCTTTCAAGCTCAAAAAACATTAGTCAGAGTTCGTGAAGCGGACTACTTTTTCATCGGTGATTCGTGTATTTGAAAACAAAATATATGTCGTAATATAGTACTCGCCAAAGTACTCAGGCGTATTTTTTTTCCAAATATCAATTTTGTATCAAGTTACAAACAATTCAATTTTTTGTAAGTGGCGTACGGAAAAATTTATTTCTCCTAAGTCGTGTGATGTTCATCAATGATTTTCAGTCAGGCGATGCAAAAATAACTAAACTTCAAGGTTCAATTTTATTTAATTAATTCAACTGATAATTTGTTACATTCATGAACAATTTTTTAAACAAACGTAAAATTTTGCGATTTCTCAATTAGTTCGAACATTAATTTTTACAAATTATCATTCCTTGTTAAATGGTCAACAATTTAAGAAGAAAAAAGTCAGGGATCTCGCGTTAAGTCGAAAGTTGTGTTACGTTTTCTCTCGCTGATGAAGCGCTGCACGAACCACGAGCGGCGTTAACATCGCTTTGTTGTTTAACAAATAAAATATAATTCTTTACTTTCACGTCGTCAAAAATCTAATTTTTTTATTCGTTACTGTTTAGATGACCGAATTTGCAGGTTCAGAAAATATTTTACATGGGAGTTTATTTCCATTGATCGGCGTAAAATGATATCGTCGAGTATTTTTCAAGGTTTTCACCATTGTGTAACGTAACTGCAAGACCTTTTCATGTAAAACATGCTCTTTTTTCGAATAAAAATCGAACTGGATGTTTTAAAAAAAAAACACTTCGCCCATTCATAAAAAAATTTCGGTGTAGTAATTTATTTATCGTTATCTCGTTATTGACTTTCGTTGATTGACTTTTTTTATTTTCTCGGCATTATCAACTGCATCATCTTCGACATTCGGATCTCGATGTGGGTTATCTTTAGTGTCGTTATTATTATCAGCTAAAATGTCCCGATCTTCCGATAAATTTCTGCATTCGTTGTTTCCGAATGTCTGTATTTGCACATTTTCTTCTGATTTTCTCTTAATTTGTTTTTATAAGATTCACAAGTGTACCGTCCGACTAAATTTTTTAATTAAAAATCCCACTTCTCAGTCACTTGAATAACATTTTTGTAAATGCACTTATTTAAAGGATTACAACAGGAATTCGGAATAAGAAGAATAACGACTTTTTTGCTGAATTATACATTATGTACTAAATTTCTATGAAGTTCAGTTCTTTTTTCATCTCGTGACCAAAAATCATCGATGTACGTCACACGGCTTAGGAGAAATAAATTTTTCCGTACGCCACTGCAAAAAATTGAATAGTTTGTGACATAATAAAAATTGAAATTTTGAAAAAATAAAAAAATATTGGCGAGTTCTATCACGAATTATACTTTTAAAAAAAAACAAACAAATCACCGATAAAAAATGGTCCGCTCCACGAATTCCGACTCATTACAAATTACTAAGGGAAAAAACGGCGGATAATTAGTTTGCTGTAAAAGATAATTTTCACGTTGTTTTTTAAGCAATGCTAATGATTGTTGATAACTTTGAACATTTGAATATCGTTTCCATTTTTAACTCGATGTTTTACTAAAAATTTATGATTTTGCGATTGTTTATGTACGGGTTTTCGCGCCTTAACGAGACTCCTCGTCACGTTATGTCAGACTTTATTCGAATGTTCTCGAATAAATATGATCCATTGTAAGGTCGAGATTTTTTTCGAATGGGCTTGTTTGTCATGGAGAAAGCGCCGCAGAGAAAATGAGCATGCGTCTTCCGTCACGAGGACAATTTTGCGAGTTTGCATTGGCGCGTGGCGCACGTCGTATTCACTACCGAGACGACGCGTTTGCGTTTTGTCGTCTCCAATAATAATTTAATTCCGAAAGCCTGGTCGTTTCTCCCAAACGAGCAGCTTAAAGAAACAAACGCACCATAATTTTTGTCCCTCCCAAAATGCACGCGAAACGCAATTAACTTATTCGACACTTTTACGCTCGTGAGAAAATTCGCCATCCGCTTCCGTCTTCCCGAAGGCTTTTTTTGCGCTCGTTAAATTCCAGTGGCTTCGATAATCACCGGCAAATACCGGGCCGTAAATCGGCGCCATTCTTTTCCTCATTTCTATAACCTCCCGAAGGTTTTTTGAACGATTTTGGGGGTGGAGAATAGAAAGTAAATTAATACGCTGACGCGTACATAAAAAAATGCGCGAAGAAGTGACAATTAACGAGATTAATTGCGGCAGCAGTTTTGCGATTCTCGCGAAGAATGAAAGGGAAGTAGGTTGGGGGAAATGAAAGTAAAGAAATTTGAAGGAACAACATTCGTCGCGGAGGCAGAACCTTTCTCTATTTATGCTTACCTATGGCGATGAAATTACGGCAGCTCACGAATGGCATACGTAATTATGTCATTACACGCAATCGTCTTACATGGAGATAGTTATCTGCCTGACATATCGCTTACCAATTTTTCTTCGACACGTCCATGTCACACTCACCTATTAATGAATGCGAATAATTCGCGTAACTCGCTCTAGATTTTGTATCGAGTAAACAAGTTGCGTAATCGCTGGTAATCGATTAGGTTTTCAATTTCCGAACTTTTTCCTGTGATTGCAAAGTGCGGAAGTGATTGATACTGGTGCTATGCAAAAATTCACTTCTCTTATTTAATCCAAATTCAGGTGAATACGATTACATGAGGTGATGTAAATTAATGACTGAATAAATTTGTGAATAAACATACGAATGAATGAATGAGTTGAAAAAAGAATTGGTGAATGAATAAAGTTAATTAAAAATGGATAAGAAAATAGTGAAATTTGAATAATAATCAAATGAAATATGATTCGGATTAATGACTATTGAAATTTGAATTTAATTGGTTTGGAAGTGGAATTTAAATATTCAATTTGAATCTTGATGAAATTTGAATGAACAAGCAAATCAATGAATATGCGAAGAAAAAACTCTGAATGAATAAATAAAAAATGGAT
>JABFQM010003090.1:0-12794 GCA_022816865.1 Zelostemma sp. ZL-2020
CTCCAAAGTTTTTGATATCATATTAAAATAAAAAAATACGTGTCCAATATTTTAGATTAAAGAACGAGAAAAAAAATGTTTCACGGAAAAAAAATTTTGAATTGTAAATTTTGGATGGAATGACCCACATACATATAAATTTGCTATTACTTTCCATTTCAAAAAGAATTTCAATAAAACAAGGGAAGCCCTGTCATCAGTGTTCTGATTTGCCAAATTTTTATGTCGCACCCATATCGCGTGTTGGAGTTTTCAATCAATTAATTACCGAGTGTCGTAATTAAGTAATGTTATTGCCACATTGAACAGCGCGAGCATGCAGTTCAACATTCTCGAGGCCGCTCTGTGAAAGGATGCGTTCGAGCGTACACATTCTTGTCTGTAAACGTAAACATTTCCTCCGGATGCGCTTCACAAGAGCAATTTGATATTGACGAACTTGTTTTCATGCCGCGTTGATTTGCCAATGCAAATGTATGTACCGAGGATTGTTGGTACACCCGATAAGCTGCACTTTTGATCCTCCTTTTTTACTGCAGAGATGCACTGAAATATCGGCTATTGCTCTGAAAAAGTCGGTCGTCAAAACGAAGCGTCATTACTTTTTAATGCACGAGCCAAATGAACAAAAAGGAAAAGTAGTTATCGTCAAAACAAAGGTACAACTAATTCTTTCGTTACCGTGTTCAGTTTCAAGCAAAACAATTTATACTTGAAGGTATAGAAATAAGTGTTGCGGTTTATAATTGTTATAAAAATATAAAAATGGCCGACAATTCTCGGAGGATCCTTTTTGAGCGTTCCGCAGTTTTTGCGAGGACGCGAGAAAAGCGAGGAATTTCTAGCACGTACGCGTATAAGAGCGCCAAGTTCTTGCTTCTGGGATGAGTAATACAGGACACCGCCACTTTGTGAGACCGCCCCACTGCTGCTGATTCTTCCGCGATTGATCCACAACCATTTGCACTAACGATTTCGTTAGACACCTTCCAAGAACTTGTCGTTTAATATTGACACAAAACGACGTCGTTTTCATTTGTACACTGAGAAATATATTGGAAAATTTGTCCGAGGTCCTGGAAAAACTACTCGTCTTCATTGAAAAAAAGGGGCAAAAAAGATGTCCATTTTTGTTATCTTTTCCAATCTGAAATACATGGAACTCTTAAAACCGCAGGTGCGCATAATTGACAGTTTGCAGGACTACTTTATTCCATGATTTATTATCGAAAAGTAAAATTTGCAATGAAGAATCCCAATTACAAAGAACAAATTTAACTTTTGGAGTCAAAAGTCTATCTTTTAGAAAGTCTCGGATTTAGTTCAATTTTAGGTTTTTGAAATGGACCATTCTAGTATAGAAAAATCACGCGTTCAAAGGAATAAATCGGGGTTATGAGAGGATTAGAAATTTGTCGACTGGATAAAATATGATTCTGGGAAGCGTAATGGGTCCAGAAAAACGTCAGGGATTAAGAACGTCAAAGCGGGAAATTGGTAAAATGAGAGGCTCGAGCCGTGACGAGAATTAGGAATAATTCAGACGCTTCTCTCCCTTTTGCGGATTGACAAGATGCACGGTTAGAATGAGATTCAACGAGAGCGTCCATTCGTTCAGAATCGGATGCCCGAGGCGTACCGGAAATTTGCAGTTACTTGCATTCCTTGCAGGGTCGAACGACTGAGGGTAATTGATCGCAAGATCGTTAATTGCTTTCGGTTAAAACGGATTTCTTCATCCAGTTTTCGATCTGATCTTATTCATACCCAGATGCATGTATTGACACAATCAATCTGATTGGATTTTATATCGTTTCTCTCGGATTTATGAATCAACAGATCTTCATAATGGCGGTTAAAAAACTCGAGCTGTCCTCGTTTTTACACGAAGTCGTAAAAACTGTCTCATTTCCTATAGATGAAACATCGCCGAACGTTAAATTTTTATTACGCGCTTTTTTAAAAAAGGCAAATTTCAAAGTTTTGTTTTTCGTTCGGAATAATAAAAACCCTACAAAGTTTGAAAAAAGCATGTAAAAATGTCTTGCAATGTCATTGCAAAGATACAGTGTTGTAATAAATTTACTGGAAAAATTCTTGAACATTTGAAAAATGGTTCCAGTGAAGACTTTTTTATTTTACCTCAAACTTTTTGTAACTCTCGGTTTTTTCAACTAGATCAAAGGTACCGCCACTTTAAATTAACGAAAATTAATTTCCGTGGTTTTCCCAAAATTAATTGCTTTTAGTTACAAATATAAAAATTTCGAAAGTCGAAAATGTAAATTTCAAATGATCGAAATTTCATAATTAAAATTATGAATTTACGATCAAAATCTATGAGATCCCGATCGTAAATAAATTCCTGTAAAAATTGTAATTCCAAAAATCTTCCTGTCGGAAAAACAGAAGTCACCGGGGCCGAAATAAAAAATGCGCAAGTGGTGGTTGCGGACGAGTTCGGTCTTCCTTCTCGCCCTTTCTCGGGGTTCTCGAGAGATAAGAAGGTTGAGCACCGACGCGCCGCAGCCGCAGGCCAATCGGCTCGCTGGTTCTGGTAGCCATCTTGCGCGGTTCGGCTATCGAGTCCGCGGAGTCGCGTGGCTGACAGCAGTATACTTCGGCCGCCGAGCAGTGAGTGTCGGGATAACTTCTCTCGCTCATACGTTCGGCATGTTTACTTCAAAGCGCATTGTTTACAAATAAAAACCCGATTTTTCTCGCCGACGCGTCGTCGTTTCCGCATGGAAGCGACAACCGGCGCGTCTGTCAATGTTGACAGTGACATCGCGACGATTAATTCCAAAAGTGCCGGCAACTGTCAATTTCGAGCCTGCTGTGAAAACGAAAACAATTGACACTTGGAATTTGAGTAAATGACAAATGTTCGCGCGGAAAAATTGTATCGAAACTTCAATGGGTTGCGGCACATGGAGAAGTTTGACAGGTGCCGGGTACCACGTGACTCATTTTTCTCCCGCTTTTCGCTAGTTTAAACTCGTGACGTGCGACTGCTGAACTTTCAACGACTGTCAATTATTTTTACCGGTGTGACGTTAACGAATCGACATAAAAGTGAGTACTTTCTTCGCCAGATTGGCACAAATTTAATTCGTTAATTCGAAAAGATTTTTAACTGTCAGCATGAATTTTCACAGCTTTTAATTTAATCGCGTTTGGGCCATTTCGTTACTTTAAGTGGTTTTTAACAGCGGTCGGTAATTAATTATTAACGGTTTATCGACGATTATGCACATTATTTCGATTTCGAAACCGGTTTTCCGCGGGATTCGAAGTATCGTAAAAGCCCGGGAAATGCACGAAAATTTGAACGTGAAATTTCGTGAGTCGGGGAGGAATTTTCAATTTTCTTTTACGAGGTCCCGGGTTCGTTCAACTGCTACCGAAATGATGTGACACGTTTTCCATGTGTCCATTGCTTACAATTCTCTTTATACATTTAAAACAGGTTTTTACAGAATGACAATACCGTTAACACAGAAACATCGAGCTGCTCGCCTCGAGAAACGTCGATCGCCGAATGGCTTTTTTTCATTACGGTTTTAACTTTCAGTCCAGCGTTATGTACGTTCGAAGTTTTCGATTTAATACGTGGTACATTCAAAGTTTCGGGTTTGCAATTCTCGAAATGTTCTCGAGGAGCCGAAAGTTGCTTTTACCCTTCCAAGAAAGAAAGGTCATAAATACTTTCAGAACTAAGGATATTTAATTTTTTATGGGCATAAATATGACGTATTTTTATCCGTATTTTATGGAATTTTAATGGATGTTTAAAGTTTATAGGTATGGATATTTTTAGGGGTTCTAATAATTATTAATTTGTGTCGAATCGAATTGAAATTAGATCGAAGTCCGATAAGATTTGGTGGCATTTTATTGGTTCATTATTAATCCACTTGGAATAAGATTTATTTATTGAATCATTTAGTTTTTTGTCGTATTGATCCGTTTGTTTTTTATTTCTTCATCGTGTGTTTGTTTATTCGTTAATTGTATTGCGTCATCTCATTTTATAAAAACAGGAAATACGGAAAAATTACAAAAATAACAAATAGTAATAATAGATATCAAAATTTCATTAGTTTTCCATATTTCTTCCTATATTTTTGAACTGTTTTAATTTTTTTGAAATTCTTTGTAGGTTTTCATATACATGTGCAATTTTTCATATAATTTTTTATTGTAATTGGTACATTTGTGGTTTTTGTAAGAAAAGCATTTTTTCCTTTTTTTATATTTTTGTTCGCAGCGATTTTGTGCAATGTTGATAAATTTCGTAATGTTGCTTTTGCTTGTTTACAATAACTAATATTCAATTTTAGATCAACAAATCTTAATTGATATCGAATCAAATCGTAAGAAAATTTCGTAATTCATTCGATTCTTCGCCTAAGATTTAATTAATTAATTATTAAGTTATTATTTATCCCTAAATGTATTTCATTTAAAAAATCAAACCTCGGAAAATGAATTGAAAAACTCCAAAATTTTTAAAAACTGGGGTTTCAAATTGTGGGGGATTAAAAGAAAAATTCCCCAGCGTGTTCGGTTTTCCTCCGAACGATGAAACGTCTTATTTTTTTGGCTCATTGTTTATTCGATCGTCACCATGACGCTTTCGTGAAATGAAATACGATTCATCTTCTCTTACAAAAGAAGGCAAAAAATCGCCCGAAATGCCAATGTTACTACAATGACATATTTTACACCCGAAAGAGCATCATTAGCCCAGGGCAGTTTCCACGTGCGTCGATCAATTACAAATTCATTGATTCAAAGTTGCATTATGTAGCCGGAATATCAATCGAACGCACAATACGATTTTTCCATTCGAAAGCAATAAATTTATTCAGTTCTTCAGTCTCACTTTCTGCTCCGAGTTGTTTCGAATTTTTTTTTCATCGTTAGAAACACCAAATTGAATTAAAATTATTATTGATTACGTTTCGTCGAGTCCATTGTTTTGCGTTACGCTTCACCAACGCCGAGCAGGCCCACGCTTCTATTGTGTTCGATAAGATATTGACAATACGTTTTCTCTCCTTTCGAAAATCATTTACCCGAGTTTCCACAACGAACACTTTCCGCGAACGGAAACTCGGCACTTTTTTTCATCGACGCGTTTTAATTACGGCTGATTGAAGAGGCAAAAAGTCGAGAGTATATTCTCACCTGAATTTGGAGTATGTGACAATCGTTACTCGGCTGGAATTATAATTTAAAAAGACGTGAGAGGATCTCAGGATTGTCGTACTCGGAGTCACTCTCTACTTGACTTTTTCATTACATTTTCTTCGCTGTCGCGAGCATAAAAATACAATGTACCAGTGGGTCAATTGCTTTTGTTGTCGCCCACAAATTCTGACGATTAATCAATGTTTTCTCAGGTTAATTAATTTCTTATCAACAATAAAATGAATCAATAAACGTATACGAATAAAAAGAAGTGGAATTAATTTTATTTTGATTATTATTCGAGTTACGGTTTATGTAAAAAATATTCACATGAAGAGTGTAGATTTCACGTGAGATTTGACGTTGTCACTTTGAATATCGTTTCCAAAGGTGTTCTACTTTCGCTAAGGTTGCTCCGTCAGAAAAACGAGAGGCCTTTGCTTGCCCCACGTGCGAATTCCTTTGCTTCGGAGCAATTCGCCCACCCACACTATCGCCTCTGGATACGGCATCTTTACAGCGTATCGTAAAATGCGCTGATCGATCTGCAAAATATTCCTCGAGTCCTTAACTATTAAACTCGCCCCCGATATCTTCCCGCTCTCGATGTTTTTACTGCTCCGCTCACTACAAAGGGAAAACCACTTTTTGTTCTCTCCAAATAATATTTCGATACATTTATTACGGAGATAAAATTCAAATTCCTGCTCAATCTAATACAATCATGTTTTCAACCATTTTTGCTTCGTCGTGCGATGTTTCGGCGTTTTTTTATCGAAGTATATTTTTGCGAAACTAGACAATATTGAAATGAGGTAATTGCCCCGCGATGAAATACTTATCTTGCTGTCTTTTGCGGTAAAGTGCGAAACCAGCAATTTGTCTTAATCGGAAAAAATACCAGCAAACGTTTTGCATGCGCGAAGTTCGATCCACGATTCTCGTCACGGGCTTCTCGCTTGACGTTCGCGTGTTTGGGAAAACGTACATGTACGATTGCAGTTACGCTTTTCTGTGCAAGGCACTAACGCGATCTATAATTTCAAGTTCACGGAAATCGAGTTTAAAGGTCAGAGCCAACCGAAGTTCTGACGTGAAATTAGATACTAGAGCAGTGAGATATTTTTCTTGTGTTTTCTCCAGGCTGAAAAACAAACGCTTTTACACGCATTATTTTACGGGGTGATTTAAAATTACAGCGCGTAGCTCGAAGAAAAACGACATGGTCGAACGATGCTCTGCAATTAAAATTCTCTTCGGCCAGAACGGCTGGAACGATGTTTATAATCCGAGTTTATGTCGAAATTCCGTTCTTTTGTAAACTCCTTACTTTTTTTTCTTTTGTCACATTCAATTTTAGGGTTGTACATGGCAGACTGGAAAACCAAGAAAAACCAAGAAAACATTACACAAAATTACAAAAAACTACGAAAGATCATCCCGTTTTCGTACTATTTGCGCGATATTTCGTACAAATTTCGTAGTGAATAATATCAGAATTTCGCGCATAAATCAAAACGGCAATCCCGAATTCCGCGTCTTCCAGGGACGTTCGAAATGCCAAATAATATACCATCCCTTGTAACGGAAGTCCTGTCTGTGACGACTTTCCGCTCTGCCGATTTCCTGTTTGAAGCACCTTTTTTCTGTAGACACGCGCGACGCATTTACCTTTGTCGATGCCCCCAACAATGTAATCGTATTTCTTTGAGTTATGCCGTATTCCTCGGATACTGTGGCTGCGTTGTCGTTGTAGAGGGAAACTGTTAGATTCGTGAGAGGAATGCGTAATTGAGTGAGAAGGAGTGCAGTATCCGATTGTGGACGGCGCCGGAAATTTGATTTTTTCCAACTCCCCTACTTATCCCCGTTTCTCTCTGTATTGTTTCTTACGAATCAATAACATTCCGCCGTTTTCCTCTCGCATTTTATCGGCAATGAATATTTTATTCCATCCAGGAAATCTTCAACTGATCGCAGTTTAAAATTCATCAACTCGAAGAATTTTTATTGTTTCATCAACGGTCCTGTTAGATCGACGAAGGCCGAAGTAAGTTCTAAAATAGAAACCGTCACAATAAGAATCTTGTTTGATGTCATAAATGCAGCACGAACCTTCAAAGCTTTTCGACATCCGCTTGACGCGACGATCCAGATAACTGGATAAACAACACTGGACATTTTCATCGCCAAGTAATAGATGTTGAATTTCTTTATCGAGCAGCATAATTGTGGATTGTAAAAATGCAAAATCAGCGCCAATCTTCTCGGTACCATGGTTACGAAAAATCCGATAGTGAGGCCAACTGCGAAATAATCAACGGATGGTTTCATCACCAAATTAACGAGGAAAGACTCGTTCGGTTGAATGACATCGTGGAAATGTATTGGAAATGCGGTGTGGATTTCAGCGTACAGAGCATCAGCGTTTCTGTTACGTCGTCGAACGTGTAAACTTGCCGAGTCTGCAGAGTATATTTTTGAAATATGATCTATTTGCGTACAAGGGCACTGACATGCCGGTCTTGAACTACAGTTAACACTTTATATTGATGGATCGACGATGTGCGTAACGCATATACAATTTCAGATCGAATTTAGCCCCGTGACTATTATATCAATAGCAATTTCGACGATGAATAATTTCCCGGCATCAACAATTCCAATCCAACTGAATCAGAAAACATCGTGATCCACTTTTTGGAGAACATTTACTCACCAAGAAGATAAAGATCCTCGCAATCGCGCTCATTTCTCGAATCACCAATTTCCCGACAGATTCGAACGTCGTAAAGCATCAAACTCCCCAGAAAAACAATAACAAGCATCGGCAGAACTATGAACATCACCGTTCCGGAAACGTAAATGTACCCAAACGCTTCGTCCTTGAGACTTTTGTAAAGATGAAGCTGCATGGCCGTGGTTACGATCGCCACGATCCAAATGGCGAAAACGCTTTTCGCAGCAGTTGAAACGGTCGATATTTTCTCGCCCCAAATCGAGTCGCTTCTGCACACAGAGACGTACTTGTCGATGCTCAGCATTGCCAAAGTTAAAATGGAAGCTCGGAAAGTTACGTTGTTGACGTAACTGTGATTTAACTGGAAGCGGATGTCAAACCAGTGGCTAAGGACTTCGCGAAGGACGTCCAAGAGAAGGATCAAATCCGAGAAGACGAGGCTGAGAAGGTAGCAGCTGGAAGACGTTCGCATGGAAGCATTAAGAGTTACGATCGCGAGGAACACGAGGTTCAATGAAATCCCGACGTTTAGAAGCGCGAGTTCAAAGATATCCTGAGCCTGTTTTGATTCTGTGAAAATATTCCAGCTCTCATTGTTGCCTGTCAATTCTTCCTCTTCCAGAGAAATTGATCCGGGATTCCTCTTTGGTTCTTTCATCATTGTCATCATTTTATTTATCGAATCATCCGGGCAATCTGATTGTGTGAGAAGTCGTTGCATTTAATTTGTTGATCGCTTTTTTACGACTGATGCTGTTGTTTTTAAAAACTGTTCCGCGATGCCGAACATTGTGCTCATTTGGCAGCAGAGTTTGAACTGACTTTATTTCATGTCTTCGTGTATGTACTTCAAACCCTATGGGATTTTAAATTATGTCATTTCAGGTGCCTTTCATTAAAACAATTGCGAGCGTTGATGCACGCATCTATTTCATTTTACTAAGTGCTTCCCGCCATTAAAAGCCATTTCTCCAAGACTTGGCAATTTTCATTTCCGAAACTTTAAAATTTGCATACGCGCACAAGCAAATTGCGATTTCGGCTCGAGATGTTTCGTTAAACGAATGTACTTTTCATGCCAATCCCATTCTTTTTGTTGACAATGAGTGTAGCATTTCTCAAATGAATGATGAATCTCTCAAAGGTAGAAAACCTGACCGATATACCATCGATGGCTTTTTGCCAAGGGCTGAGTTTGCACAGGCCGGTTTACATGTCCGTGCATCGTAGCATCAAATGCAGAAAGGTTTGAAATACGTTGAGATGTGCTGTGATTTATGCGAAAGCGAGCCTATTTTTATCGAAAGTCTCGTTACGGTGCAACCAGCCAAAAGCTATGAAAGCTTCGGTTTCCTTTAACGCCAAGGGATGCTCGATCCAAGTCCATGACCATGACGAAAGAAGCGAGAAAAGGAGAAGAAGAACAGATTACGGCGATTTACGGTTTAACTCCATACATGGACATCGCGTATGTGTCTCGAAATGGAACCAGTTTTGGAATATAAATTTTTTAGGGATAAATAACAAGCCGAAAGTCATATGTTTTATCATCGTACCCTCGAAAGAATCTACATTTACTACTTTGTCTTGTAAAAAGAGGCTGCAAGATGCACTTTTTTACCTTCGTGGAAATGCGTGATAATTTTATACAAATCCTGCAGATTTTATAGTTCAATATTATACGGTAGAATTTTTAATGAGAAAGTAAGTGCGAAACGAGCGCAAAAGGGTTTTTCAACTTGGGAGAATTATTACGATGACATAACTCTCTGCCAATCTCTCACAAAAGTCGTTGTGAATAATCACTTTTCTGTCATGTACAGCATTTTTTTAAAGACGAAAAATGGGAGAGATAAAAGAGACAAAATTTTGTACGGGATTTTGAGCGATTAATTCACCTTAATCCAACTGACGTGTTCAAATGTGCCATAAGATTTTTTAAACCGAGACTACTACAATTTTATCAAATCAATTAATCATTTCAGTTTTTAAATAGTACCGCGATGCAGTACTGACTGAAGTACGATATGAATCAGTCTTCGTAGTGCTTTAGTTTCATTTCTTTGCATTGTGAATATCGCTTCGATCGATAAATGTCAATCTTTATTCCGTTCTTAATCTCCTTTGTCAATCTTTTTCTACTTTAATTGGTGCATTTGTCAGGAATCAAGATGGCAGCGCTGGAAACTTCAATAAACCTTATCAGTTTCGATAACTTTTTGTACTTTTTCTCCTCGAAATGCGTATTGAATTGAAAAATAAAACGACGAACGCGATTCGTTAATTACCGAAAAAATCATAAAGATCGATAAACTTTCCCGGACCGCCACCCTTCGTCCAGATGTGGATGTTTGTTTCACCGGCTAACGCCTTCTCAAACACCTGCCGTACCTGTTTTACATATTTTCTTTCCAGGCGAATGCACAGTGATATTCGATTCTCAAGCTTTACACAATCGAAATCGCAAAATGTTACATGCGCTGTATAATTAGGATTGCGAGCATGCGGGCTAACATCATTAATTGATTTTCATAAACTCGTTATCTTGGTATTCACAATTACGTCAGTATTAGTGTAACATTTTTTATGTAATGTTCAAAATCGATGTGATGCAGTTAAAACGCGCGAGTTTTTTTCGGGCGCGATCTATTTCTCATATCGGTTTTACGATTTTTTTTCTCGCTTTACTTCATATATAAATCACACAGGTGCAATTTTTAAGGGAACTGTTTTTGTGAAAACTGCACAGGTGAAACACGTGCAGCTTTGTTTTTGTGGTAGAACGATGTAATAATGAATTCCTCAAGTCGCATAACTCTATACGTTTTTGCGCAATCTTTCAGGGGGTGTTTTTTATGAACCCGAGCACCAAATTACAAACTCAGCATTTTGTATAGAATTTCGTCTAAAAAGATAGAACACTTACGAGGCTACGAATTGTACCGAACCGGTTACGTATAATTACAGGTTTAGAGATTGGCCGGCAATTATCGGTGGGCTCAAAAGAAAGAGGATCGGTTGTTTTTTGGCTGCTCGGTAGCTTTCAGAGGCAGATGCTTCCCTTCGCGCATTCAATTTTAATTATGCGTTATCAACAAATATATTGCCACCTTTTTATGACAACTTGTTAACATCGGCGATACGTATATATTTTCACGAGGTACTTATTATTTACTTTGATTATTCACACTTGAAGAATATTCTTCTGAAACTATTACGTAATTTCTCTGTTCAATAATTGTGGTAATCGATTAACTTTGTTTTTAAATTATGATACCCAATCATACGTGCTTCTCGCTCTATTAAATACTGTTTCATATAAATACGGAATATATAGTTTTGGTAGGATGCAAATCTCCCAAATTTACCTTGCGATCGATCGCAGAAAATGAAAGCAGGTTACTTTTACTAACTTTGCTTTTCCTCTTTGACCACGTGCGAGTACCAAAGAACCATTCATGTAATACACATATTGAATGTAACATTTCTCGCAATGAGCACTTGAATATTCCTTATGAAAGTATCGCCGGTTTCCAGAGCCAAGTAAAACTCGAACAATGTGGTATACTTCCCATTATTCTAACCCACATTTCCGGGACATCAATGATCTTACGCATAAAATGGTGGTGAAGAAAAAACTCCTTATATCAAGCTCGTTATTAGTAATAAATATACAGTGAAGTAGAAGTAGAGATAAGATGTAAATTCAAGTAATTAAAAGACTGATAATGCCGTATATTCTTCTCATCTATTCTGTGTTTTATACAGCGAAAATTGCGGGAAGATAAAAATGTGTAAAGTGATCTTCTCAACAACTGTTCGACGTTTATGATGACATACATATGTCATAAAACATATAAAATCTTTTATTGCATGTTTGACGTTTATGATGACATTGAACTGTTGGCTTGTTGATATTTTTGAGTGGGTATCGATTTCTAAAACGCAATAGCAATTTAACGACTTAATTAACGAATTCACTCCGAAAGCAATCAACTCGAAACTACAGAAAACAATGCCACCATGAAATAATGTTTCTCGGGGGCGAAATTACGGTGAAACATTTAAATCACGTTAATTTTCATCGACAGATAATGTGTCATTAAGTGTAGAGTTAGAGTTAACAATTTAGGCAAATTGAATAGTGTTTTTTCCGGTTAATAGGCGTCGCGACGCCACATGACTGGTCTCATGCGTCTCGGAAAACGTACGAAAATAAATATCTATACGATAGAAGTCGGTTGAAGTTTACCTTGGAACTCACGTTCGCACAAAGTAAACTTTTGAAATCGCACATGTATCCAATGTGCTATTATTTGCGCAGCATCGGCATAGATATTAACGACTAAGTAGCTAGAAAAGAGCTCAATACGTTGGATTACGTGCCTTTACTGGATTTGTGTCATGCGGCATTTCACGCATCTTCGGCTTTTTTTTATTGATCTACATATTTTATATCAACTAACGCGAATTATTTTCTCGCAGAAAATTTAATTCACTTTTTTGGCGACGAAATCTAATCTGTCGAGAAAGTTATCAATTCAGTTCGATTTATTTCTCGGAGCCCTTTTGAACTTGTGAACCTTATTAAGGTAGATCGATACTTTAATGCAAGGGTGAATTAGAAAAAATATTTATAACGCAACGTCATTAATTACATTCAATATGCCAGTATAATTTATTTAACAACATCTTCTTCACGAAAAAAAATAAGCCACTGAAAAAATTGTGCAAGAATGCTCGTAACGAACAATTGAAAATTTTAACAGTTTTTTAAAAGAAAAATGTTTATTTCTTAGCCAATTTGCATGTTCGATTATTTATATTGTTCACGGGACTATTTGCAACAACTTGACCG
>JABFQM010003091.1:0-12793 GCA_022816865.1 Zelostemma sp. ZL-2020
ACTATTTCCCGGTGAAATGGACTCTCTAGCTCTCATAGTTTAGAAGTTATAACGATTTCAAGCTCAGGAAACATGGTTTATAGAGATTTCAACCTCACACATAAAATTGCATATCTTGTAAACTAAACGTCCGATTTTTCTCGTCTTGCGCTCATTTTGTTGGTATTTCGAATACCTACATTTTCCTGGTAAAATAGACTCTGTAGCGCGCATAGTTTAGAAGTTATAACGATTTGAAGCTCGGACACATGGTTGAGTGAGATTTCCACCTCACACTTGATGTTGCATATCTCGTGAACTATACGTCCGATTTTTCTCGTCTTGCTGTCATTTTGTTCGTATACCGAATACCTACATTATCCCAGTAGAATGGACTCTCTAGCTGTCATGGTTCAGAAGTTATAGCGATTTGAAGCTCAGGGAACATGATTCAGTGAGATTTCATCCTCTCACATAAAATTCCATATCTTGTGAACTATACGTCCGATTTTTTTCGTCTTGCGCTGATTTTGTTAGCATTCCGAATACCTACATTTTCCCGGTAGAATGGACTTGCTAGGGCTCTTAGTTTAGAAGTTATAACGATTTGAAGTCAGGGAAACATGGTTACGTGATATTTTAAACTTACACTTGAAGTCGCATATCTCGTATAATAGACATCCGATTTTTCTCGTCTTGCGTTCATTTTGTTCGTATTACGAATACCTAAATTTTCCCGGTAGAATGGACTCTCTATCTCGCACATCTCAGAAGTTATAACGATTTAAAGTCCGGGAAACATAGTTTCGTAAAATTTCAACCTCACACTTGAGGTTGCATATCTTGTGAACTATAAGTCCGATTTTTCCCGTCTTGCGCTCTTTGTGTTCGGGTTTCGAATACCTCCATTTTCCTGGTAGAATAGACTCTCTAGCTCGCATAGTTCAGAAGTTATAACGATTCGAAGCTCGGAAACATGGTTGAGTGAGATTTCAACCTCACACTCAAAGTTGCGTATATCTCGAGAACTATATGTCCGATTTTTCTCGTCTTGCGCTCATTTTGTTCGTTTTGCGAATACCTACTATTTCCTGGTAAAATGGACTCTCTAGCTCTCATAGTTTAGAAGTTATAACGATTTAAAGCTCAGGGAACATGGTTTATAGAGATTTCAACCTCACACATAAAATTGCATATCTTGTGAACTAAACGTCCGATTTTTCTCGTCTTGCGCTCATTTTGTTGGTATTTCGAATACCTACATTTTCCCGGTAGAATAGACTCTCTAGCTCTCATAGTTCAGAACTTATAACGATTTAAAGCTCAGTAAACATGGTTTAGTGAGATTTCAACCTCACACTTGAAGTTGCATATCTCGTGAACTATACGTCCGATTTTTCTCATATTCTGTTCGTATTTCGAATAACTCCATTTTCCTTGTGTAATCGACTGTCTAGCTCTCATAGTTTAGAAGTTATAACGATTTAAAACTCAGGAAACATAGTTTTGTGTTTTTTTCAACCTACACTAAAAGTCGCATATCTCGTAGAATATACATCCAATTTTTCTTGTCTCGCGCTAATTTTTTTCGTATTTCGAATACCTTTATTTTCCCTGTAGATCGGACTCGCTAGCTCTCATAGTTTAGAAGTTATAACGATTTAAAGTTCGGGAAACATGGTTTCGTGAGATTTCAACCTCACACTTAAAGTTGCATATCTCGTGAACTATACGTCCGATTTTTCCCGCCTTGCGCTCATTTTGTTCGTGTTTCGAATACCTACATTTTCTCGGTAGAATAGACTCTCTAGCTCTCATAGTTTAGAAGTTATAACGATTTGAAGCTCGAAAACATGGTTTAGTGAGATCTCAACCTCACACTTAAAGTTGCATATCTCGTGAACTATACGTCCGATTTTTCTCGTCTTGCGCTGATTTTGTTCGCATTTCGAATACCTACATTTTCGGGGTAGAATGGACTCGCTAGGTCTCTCAGTTTAGAAGTTTAGAAGATCAGGAAACACGGTTTAGTGACATTTCAACGTCACACTTAAAGTTGCATATCTCGTGAACTATTCGTCCGATTTTTCTCGTCTTGCGGTCATTTGTTCGTATTCCGAATACCTACATTCTCACGGTAGAATGGACTCTCTAGCTCTTATAGTTTAGAAGTTATAACGAAATGAAGCTCAGTAAACATGGTTTAGTGAGTAGTCAACCTCAAACTTAAATATGCATATCTCGTGAACTAAACGTCCGATTTTTGTCGTCTTGAGGTCATTTTGTTCGTATTACGATTACCTACATTTTCCCGGTAGAATGGATTCTCTAGCTCGCATAGTTTGGTAGTTATAACGATTTGAAGCTCACGAAACATGGTTTAGTGAGATTTCAACCTCACACCTAAAGTTGCATATCTCGTGAACTATACGTCCGATTTTTCTCGTCTTGCGCTTATTCTGTTCGCGTTTGGAAAACGTACATCTTCCCGGTAGAATAGACTCTCTAGCTCGCATAGTTTAGAAGTTATAACGATTTGAAGCTCGGAAACATGGTTGAGTGAGATTTCCACCTTACACTTAATGTTGCATATCTCGTGAACTATACGTCCAATTCTTTTCGTCTTGCTGTCATTTTGTTCGTATTCCGAATACCTACATTTTCCCGGTAGAATGGGCTCTCTAGCTCTCATAGTTTAAAAGTTATAACGATTCGAAGCTCAGGGAACATGATTTAGTGAGATTTCATCCTCACACATGAAATTGCATATCTTGTGAACTATACGTCCGATTTTTCTCGTCTTGAGCTCATTTTGTTGGGATTTCAAATACCTACATTTTCCCGGTAGAACGGACTCCTTAGCTCTCATAGTTGAGAAGTTATAACGATTTGAAGCTCAGTAAACATGGTTTAGTGAGTTTCCAACCTCAAACTCAAAGTTGCATATCTCGTGAACTATACGTCCGATTTTTCCCGTCTTGCGCTCATTTTGTTCGTATTTCGAATACCTACATTTTCCCGATAGAATAGAATCTCTAGCTCGCATAGTTTAGAAGTTTTAACGATTTGAAGCTCGGAAACATGGTTGAGTGAGATGTCCACCTCACACTTGAAGTTGCATATCTCGGGAACTATACGTCTGATTTTTCTTGTCTTGCGCTTATTCTGTTCGTATTTTGGATACCTACATTTTCATGGTGGAATGGACTCTCTAGCTCTCATAGTTCAGAAGTTATAACGATTTCAAGCTCAGGAAACATGGTTTCGTGTTTTTTTCAACTTACACTTGAAGTCGCATATCTCGTAGAATATTCATCCGATTTTTCTCGTCTCGCGCTAATTTTTATCGTATTTCGAATACCTTTATTTTCCCTGTAGAATAGACTTGCTAGCTCTCATAGTTTATAAGTTATAACGATTTAAATTTCGGGAAACATGGTTTCGTGAGATTTCAACCTCACACTTAAAGTTGCATATCTCATGAACTATACGTCCGATTTTCCCCGCCTTGCGCTCATTTTGTTCGTGTTTCGAATACCTAGATTTTCTCGGTAGAATAGACTCGCTAGCTCTCATAGTTAAGAAGTTATAACGATTCAAAGATCGAAAACATGGTTTAGTGAGATCTCAACCTCACACTTAAAGTTGCATATCTCGTGAACTATACGTGCGATTTTTCTCGTCTTGCGGTCATTTCGTTCGTATTTCGAATACCTACATTTTCCCGGTAGAATGGACTCTCAAGCTCTCATAGTTTAGAAGTTACAACGATTTGAAGCTCAGGGAACATGATTTAGTGAAATTTCATCCTCACACACAAAATTGCATATCTTGTGAACTATACGTCCGATTTTTCTCGTCTTGCGCTCATTGTGTTGGGATTTTGAATACCTACATTTTCCCGGTAGAATGGACTCCCTAGCTCTCATAGTTGAGAAGTGATAACGATTTGAAGCTCAGTAAACATGGTTCAGTGAGCTTGCAACCTCAAACTTAAAGTTGCATATCTCGTAAACTATATGTCAGATTTTTCTCGTCTTGCGCTGATTTTGTTCGCATTTCGAATACCTACATTTTCGAGGTAGAATGGACTCGCTAGGTCTCTCAGTTGAGAAGTTATAACGATTTGAAGATCAGGAAACATGGTTTAGTGAAATTTCGACCTCACAGTTGAATTTGCATATCTCGTGAACTATACGTCCGATTTTCTCGTCTTGCGTTCATTTTGTTCGTATTCCGAATACCGAAATTTTCCCGGTAGAATCGACTCGCTAGCTATTATAGTTTGAAAGATATCACGGTTTGAAGTCAGGGAAACATTGTTACGTGATATTTCAAACTTACACTTGAAGTCGCATATCTTGTATAATAGACATCCGATTTTTCTTGTCTCGCACTAATTTTTATCCTATTTCGAATAACTTCCTTTTCCCTGTAGAATGACTCGCTAGCTCTCATAGTTTAGAAGTTATGACGAGTTAAAGTTCGGGAAACATGGTTTCGTGAGATTTCAACCTCACACCTAAAGTTGCATATCTCGTGAACTATACGTCAGATTTTTCCCGCCTTGCGCTCATTTTGTTCGTGTTTCGAATACCTACATTTTCTCGGTAGAATAGACCCGCTGGCTCTTATAGTTTAGAAGTTATATTGATTAGAAGCCCGAAAACATGGTTAAGTGAGATCTCAACCTCACACTTAAAGTTGCATATCTCGTGAACTGTACGTCCGATTTTTCTCGACTTGCGCTCATTTTGTTCGTATTTCGAATACCTACATTTTCTCGGTAAAATGGACTTCCTAGCTCTCTTAGTTTAGAAGTTTTAACGA
Organism: Zelostemma sp. ZL-2020; assembly: GCA_022816865.1. NCBI lineage: Eukaryota > Metazoa > Arthropoda > Insecta > Hymenoptera > Platygastridae > Zelostemma > Zelostemma sp. ZL-2020. Next base: position 4,810 of record JABFQM010003091.1, read on the forward strand.
TTTGAAGCTCGGAAACATGGTTGAGTGAGATGTCCACCTCACACTTAAAGTTACATATCTCGGGAACTATACGTCCGATTTTTCTCGTCTTGCACTTATTCTGTTCGTATTTCGAATACCTACAATTTCATGGTGGACACGACTCTCTAGCTCTCATAGTTCAGAAGTTATGACGATTTCAAGCTCAGGAAACATGGTTTTGTGTTTTTTTCAACTTACTTTTAAAGTCGCATATCTCGTAGAATATACATTTGATTTTTCTCGTCTCGCGCTAATTTTTATCGTATTTCGAATACCTTGATTTTCTCGGTAGAATAGACTTGCTAGCTCTCATAGTTTAGAAGTTATAACGATTTGAAGATCGAAAACATGGTTTAGTAAGATCTCAACCTCACACTTAAAGTTGCATATCTCGTGAACTATACGTCAGATTTTTTTCGTCTTGCGCTGATTTTGTTCGCATTTCGAATACCTACATTTTCTGGTAGAATGGACTCGCTAGGTCTCTTAGTTTAGAAGTTATAACGATTTGAAGATCAGGAAACATGGTTTAGTGAGATTTCAACCTCACACTTAAAGTTGCATATCTCGTGAACTATACGTACGATTTTTCTCGTCTTGCGGCCATTTTGTTCGTATTTCGAATTCCTAAATTTTTCCGGTAGAATGGACTCGCTAGCTCTTATAGTTCAGAAGACATTACGATTTGAAGTCAGGGAAACATGGTTACGTGATATTCTAAACTTACACTTGAAGTCGCATATCTCGTATAATAGACATCCGATTTTTCTCGTCTAGCGCTCATTTTGTTTGTATTACGAATACCTACATTTTGTCGGTAGAATGGACTCTCTAGCTCGCATAGTTTGGAAGTTATAACGATTTAAAGCTCACGAAACATGGTTTAGTGAGATTTCAACCTCACACTTAAAACGGCCTATCACGTGAACTATACGTCCGATTTTTCTCGTCTTGCGCTTATTCTGTTCGTATCTCGAATACCTACATTTTCCCGATGGAATCGACTCTCTAGCTCTCATAGTTTAGAAGTTATAACGATTTGAAGCTCAGGAAACATGGTTTCGTGTTTTTTTCAATTTACACTTAAAGTCGCATATCTCGTAGAATATACATCCGATTTTTCTCGCCTCGCGCTAATTTTTATCGTATTTCGAATACCTTCATTTTTCCTGTAGAATGGTCTCGCTAGCTCTCATAGTTAAGAAGTTATAAAGACTTAAAGTTCGGGAAACATGGTTTCGTGAGATTTCCACCTCACACTCAAAGTTGCATATCTCGTGAACTATACGTCCGATTTTTCCCGTCTTGCGCTCATTTTGTTCGCGTTTCGAATACCTACATTTTCCCGGTAGAATAGACTCTTTAGCTCGCATAGTTTAGAAGTTATAACGATTTGAAGCTCGGAAACATGGTTGAGTGAGCTTTTAACCTCAAACTTAAAGTTGCATATCTCGTGAACTATACGTCAGATTTTTCTCGTCTTGCGCTAATTTTGTTCGCATTTCGAATACCTACATTTTCCCGGTAGCATGGACTCGCTAGGTCTCTTAGACTAGAAGTTATAACGATTTAAAGATCACGAAACATGGTTCAGTGAGATTTCAACCTCACACTTGAAGTTGCATATCTCGTGAACTATACGTCCGATTTTTTTTGTCTTGCGTTCATTTTGTTCGTGTTTCGAATACCTACATTTCCCCGGTAGAATAAATTATCTAGCTAGCATAGTTTAGAAGTTATAACGAGTTGAAGCTCGAAAACATGGTTGAGTGAGATTTCAGCCTCACACTTGGAGTTGCATATCTCGTGGACTATACGCCCAATTTTCCTCGTCTTGCGCTCATTTTGTTCGTATCACGAATACCTACATTTTCCCGGTGGAATGGACTCTCTAGCTCGCATAGATTGGAAGTTATAACGATTCGAAGCTTACGAAACATGGTTTAGTGAGATTTCAACCTCACACTTAAAGTTGCATATCTCGTGAACTATACGTCCGATTTTTCTCGTCTTGGGTTCATTTTGTTTGTATTCCAAATACCTGAACTTTTCCGGTAAAATGGACTCACTAGCTCTTATAGTTTAAAATATATTACGATTCGAAGTCAGGGAAACATGGTTACGTGATATTTTAAACATACACCTGAAGTCGCATATCTCGCATAATAGACATCCGATTTTTCTCGTCTAGCGCTCATTTTGTTTGTATTACGAATACCTACATTTTCCCGGTAGAATGGACTCTCTAGCTCGCATAGTTTAGAAGTTATAACGATTTAAAGCTCACGAAACATGGTTTAGTGAGATTTCAACCTCACACTTAAAGTTGCATATCTCGTGAACTATACGTCCGAATTTTGTCGTCTTGCGCTTATTCTGTTCGTATTTCGAACACGTACATTTTCTCAGTGGAATCGACTCTCTAGCTCTCATAGTTTAGAAGTTATAACGATTTGAAGCTCAGTAAACATGGTTTAGTGAGCTTTCAACCTCAAACTTAAAGTTGCATATCTCGTGAACTATCGGTCAGATTTTTCTCGTCTTGCGCTGATTTTGTTCGCATTTCGAATACCTACATTTTCCCGGTAGAATGGACTTGCTAGGTCTCTTAGTTTAGAAGTTATAACGATTTGAAGATCAGGGAACATGGTTTAGTGAGATTCCAACCTCACACTTCTAGTTGCATATCTCGTGAAATATACGTCCGATTTGCCTTGTCTTGCGTTTATTTTGTTCGTATTCCGAATACCTACATTTTTCCGGTAGAATGGACTCGCTAGCTCTTATAGTTTAGAAGATATTACGATTTGAAGTCAGGGAAACATGGTGACGTGATATGCTCAACGTACACTCGAAGTCGCATATCTCGTATAATAGACATCCGATTTTTCTCGTCTAGCGCTCATTTTGTTCGTATTACGAATACCTACATTTTCCCGGTAGAATAAACTCTCTAGCTCGCATAGTTTGGAAGTTATAACGATTTGAAGCTTACGAAACATGGTTTAGTAAGATTTCAACCTCACACTTGAAGTTGCATATCACGTGAACTATACGTCCGATTTTTCTCGTCTTGCGCTTATTTTGTTCGTATTTCGAATACCTTCATTTTCCCAGTGGAATCGACTCTCTAGCTCTCATAGTTTGGAAGTTATAACGATTTGAAGCTCAGGAAACATGGTTTCGTGTTTTTTTCAACTTACACTTAAAGTCGCATATCTTGTAGAATATACATTCGATTTTTCTCGTCTCGCGCTAATTTTTTTCGTATTTCGAATACCTTTATTATCCCTGTAGAATGGAATCGCTAGCTCTCATAGTTTAGAAGTTATAACGATTTAAAGTTCGGGAAACATGGTTCCGTGAGATTTCAACCTCACACTTAAAGTTGCATATCTCGTGAACTATACGTCCGATTTTTCCCGTCTTGCGCTCATTTTTTTCGTGTTTCGAATACCCACATTTTCCCGGTAGAATAAACTCTCTAGCTAGCATAGTTTAGAAGTTATAACGATTTGAAGCTCGGAAACATAGTTGAGTGAGATTTCAACCTCACACTTGGAGTTGCATATCTTGTGAACTATACGTCCAATTTTTCTAGTCTTCCGGTCATTTCGTTCGTATTCCGAATACCTACATTTTCCCGGTAGAATGGACTTTCTAGCTCTTATAGTTAAGAAGTTATAACGATTTGAAGCTCAGAAAACATGATTCAGTGAGATATTCACCTCCCACATAAAATTGCATATCTCGTGAACTATACGTCCGATTTTTCCCGTCTTGCGCTCATTTTGTTCGTGTTCCGAATACCTCCATTTTCCCGGTAGAATAGACTTTCTATCTCGCATAGTTTGGAAGTTATAACGATTTGAAGCTCACGGAACACGGTTTAGTGAGATTTTAACCTCACACTTCAAGTTGCATATCACGTGAACTAAACATCCGACTTTTCTCGTCTTGCGCTTATTCTGTCCGTATTTCGAATACCTACATTTTCCCGGTGGAATCGACTCTCTAGCTCTCATAGTTTAAAAGTTATATCGATTTAAAGCTCAGGAAACATGGTTTCGTGTTTTTTCATCTTACAATTAAAGTCGCATATCTCGTAGAATATACATCCGATTTTTCTCGTCTCGAGCTTATTTTTATCGTATTTCGAATACCTTTATTTGCTCTGTAGAATGAACTCGCTAGCTCTCATAGTTTAGAAGTTATAACTATTCGAAGCTCGGAAACATGGTTTCGTTAGATTTCATCCTCACACTTAATGTTGCATATCTCGTGAACTATACGTCCGATTTTTCCCGTCTTGCGGTCATTCCGTTCGTATCCCGAATACCTACATTTTCCTGGTAGAATAGACTCTTTAGCTCTCATAGTTTAGAAGTTATAACAATTCAAAGCTCAGGGAACATGATTTGGTGAGATTTCAACCTCACACATAAAATTGCATATTTTGTGAACTATACGTCCGATTTGCCTCGTCTTGCGCTCATTTTGTTGGGTCAACCTCAAACTTCAAGTTGCATATCTCGTGAACTATACGTCCGATTTCTTTCCTATTTCGTTCATTTTGTTCGTATTTCGAATACCTGAACTTCCCTGGTAGAATGGACTTGCTAGCTCTTATCGTTAAGAAGATATTACGATTTGAAGTCAGGGAAACGTGGTTACGTGATATTTCAAACTTACACTTGAAGTCGCATATCTCGTATAATAGACATCCGATTTTTCTCGTCTAACGCTCGTTTTGATCGTATTACGAATACCTACAGTTTCCCAGTAGAATAGACTCTCTAGCTCTCATAGTTTGGAAGTTATAACGATTTGAAGCTCACGAAACATGGTTGATTGAGATTTCAACCTCACACTTAAAGTTGCATATCTCGTGAACTATACGTCCAATTTTTCTCGTCTTGCGGTCATTCCGTTCGTATTCCGAATACCTACATTTTTCCGGTAGAATGGAGTTTCTAGCTCTTATAGTTTAGAAGTTATAACGATTCGAAGCTCAGGGAACATGATTTAGTTAGATTTTAACCTCACACATAAAATTTCATATCTTGTGAACTATACGTCCGATTTTTCTCGTCTTGCGCTCATTTTGTTGAGACTTCGAATACCTACATTTTCCCGGTAAAATGGACTATCTAGCTCTCTTGGTTCAGAAGTTATAACGATTTGACGCTCAGTGAACAAGGTTCAGTGAGCTGTCAACCTCAATCTTAAAGTTGCATATCTCGTGAACTATACGTCCGATTTTTCTCGTCTTGCGCTTATTTTGTTGGTATTTCAAATACCTACATTTTCTAGGTAGAATGGACTCCCTAGCTCTCATAGTTTAGAAGTTATAACGATTTAGAGCTCAGTAAACATGGTTTAGTGAGCTGTCAACCTCAAACTTAAAGTTGTATATCTCGTGAACTATACGTCCGATTTCACCCGTCTTGCGCTGATTTTTTTCGCATTTCGAATACCAACATTTTTCCGGTAGAATGGACTTGCTAGGTCTCTTAGTTTAGAAGATATAACGATTTGAAGATCAGGGAACATGGTTTAGTGAGATTTCAACCTTACACTTAAAGTTGCATATCTCGTGAACTATACGTCCGATTTTTCTCGTCTTGCGTTAATTTTGTTCGTATTTCGAATACCTAAAAGTTCCCGGTATGATGGACTAGCTAGCTCTTATAGTTTAAAAGATATCACGATTTGAAGTCAGGGAAACGTCGTTACGTGATATTTCAAACTTACACTTAAAGTCGCATATCTCGTATAATAGACATCCGATTTTTCTCGTCTAGCACTCGTTTTACTCGTATTACGAATACCTACATTTTCCCGGTAGAATAGACTCTCTAGCTCGCATGGTTTAGAAGTTATAACGATTCGAAGCTCGGAAACATGGTTGAGTGAGATTTTCACCTCACACTTAAAGTTGCATATCTTGTCAACTATACGTCCGATTTTTCTCGTCTTGCGGTCATTTTGTTTGTGTTCCAGATACCTACATTTTCCCGGTAGAATAGACTCTCCAGCTCGCATAGTTTGAAAGTTATAACGATTTGAAGCTTACGAAACATGGTTGAGTGAGATTTCAACCTCACACTTAAAGTTGCATATCTCGTTAACTATACGTCCGATTTTTCTCGTCTTGCGCTTATTCTGTTCGTATTTCGGATACCTTCATTTTCCCGGTCGAATTGACTCTCTTGATTTTATAGTTGAGAAGTTATAAAGATTTGAAGCTGAGGAAACATGGTTTCGTGTTTTTTTCAACTTACACTTAGAGTCGCGTATCTCGTAGAATATATATCCGATTTTTCTCGTCTCGCGCTAATTTTTATCGTATTTCGAATACCTTCATTTTCCCTGTAGAATGGACTCGCTAGCTCTCATAGTTTAGAAGTTATAACTATTTGAAGCTCGGAAACATGGTCTCGTGAGATTTCATCCTCACACTTAATGTTGCATATCTCGTGAACTATAAGTCCGATTTTACCCGTCTTGCGCTCATTTTGTTCGTGTTTCGAATACCTACATTTTCCCGGTGAAATAGACTCTCCAACTCGCATAGTTTAGAAGTTATAACGATTTGAAGCTCAGTAAACATGGTTTAGTGAGATTCCATCCTCAAACTCAAAGTTGCATATCTCGTGAACTATACGTCAGATTTTTCTCGTCTTGCGGTGATTTTGTCCGCATTTCGAATACCTACATTTTCGGGGTAGAATGGAGTCGCTAGGTCTCTTAGTTTAGAAGTTATAACGATTTGAAGATCTGGAAACATGGTTTAGTGAGATTTCAACCTCACACTTAAAGTTGCATATCTCGTGAACTATACGCCCGATTTTTCTCGACTTGCGTTCATTTTGTTCGTATTTCGAATACCTAAATTTTCCCGGTAGAATGGACTTGCTAGGTCTTATAGTTTGAACGATATTACTATTTGAAGTCAGGGAAACATGGTTACGTGATATTTTAAACTTACACTTGAAGATGCATATCTCGTATAATAAACATTCGATTTTTCTCGTCTAGAGCTCATTTCGTTCGTATTACGAATACCTACATTTTTCCGGTAGAATGGACTCTCCAGCTCGCATAGTTTGTTAGTTACAACGATTTGAAGCTCACGAAACCTGGTATAGTGAGATTTCAACCTCACACTTAAAGTTGCATATCTCGTGAACTATACGTCCGATTTTTCTCGTCTCGCGCTTATTTTGTTCGTATTTCGAATACTTCATTTTCCCTGTAGAATAGACTCGCTAGCTCTCCTAGTTTAGAAGTTATAACGATTCAAATTTCCGGAAACATGGTTTCGTGAGATTTCAACCTTACACTCAAAGTTGCATATCTCGTGAACTATATGTCCGATTTTTCCCGTCTTGCGCTTATTTTGTTCGCGTTCCGAATACGTCCATTTTCCCGGTAGAATAGACTCTCTAGCTCGCATAGTTTAGAAGTTATAACGATTTGAAACTCGGAAACATGGTTAAGTGAGATTTCCACCTCACACTTAATGTTGCATATCTCGTGAACTATACGTCCGATTTTTCTCGTCTTGCGGTCATTTCGTTCGCATTCCAAATACCTACATTTTCCCGGTAGAATGAACTCTCTAGCTCGCATAGTTTAGAAGTTATAACTATTTGAAGCTGAGGAAACATGGTTTCGTGTTTTTTTCAACTTACACTTAGAGTCGCGTATCTCGTAGAATATATATCCGATTTTTCTCGTCTCGCGCTGATTTTTATCGTATTTCGAAAACCTTCATTTTCCCTGTAGAATGGACTCGCTAGCTCTCATAGTTTAGAAGTTATAACTATTTGAAGCTCGGAAACATGGTTTCGTGAGATTTCATCCTCACACTTAATGTTGCATATCTCGTGAACTATAAGTCCGATTTCACCCGTCTTGCGCTCATTTTGTTCGTGTTTCGAATACCTACATTTTCCCG
>JABFQM010003092.1:0-12789 GCA_022816865.1 Zelostemma sp. ZL-2020
ATAACGTCTTACTTTGACAGCGTATAACTTCAACAATAAATAGAATTTTCGACATGTTATGAATACCCTCGTATCGGCCATCGATAGCAGAATACGAAAATGCAAAAAAACGCATTTCGGTAAAATTAAAGACGTCTGATTCATCTACTTTTTGTATTGCGTCCAGTAGGAGAGTTTAGTTTTCCAGTTATAGCGCCCCGTTTATTCAAGATGCAACAAAGAATTTCAGAAAGTTACACCCTAATGAAAAGTGATGGAGTTGCTGACACGTTCGGCCAAGAACAGCGTGCTTTCACAATTTGGAAATTGAGACAGTTAGCAGGAAAACAGGACAGGATTCTGTCTTCCGTGGTGTTATTCGTGCTCCTCCCAGAGTTGCAACTCAGGCAGCAGAAAAGACTGGCGTGACAGATTGACGATGTTCGTGAACATGCCAGTTGAACGTGCAGCAATGCGATAAAGACAACTGCTCACACGTTTTTTTTCAACAGGGTAATAAAATTATCCATCGGGACGAGACATAAGTTATAATCTACTTCTGCTCTTCATCGCGGGTCAACGCAATGCTATCAGCTTGTAAGAAATGATGAATTGAAGGACCGAACAAATGAATATTGAACCTCTACACTATGTTTATTCTAAGATGAATTTAGCCATTGACTCTGTGAGACCCTTTTTACAGCTAAAAGTTTTCGCTGGGTAATACTGTAATTGATTTAATAGAGCATTCCATGAGATGGTTGGTCGAATAATGGAATTATGAATAGGTATCAATCATGTACTATGTAAAGGCAAATTCTTGATTTAACACGATTGAAACGTATAACGATCGCACGTATTGTTACTTGAAATCGTTATACATTTAATCCCAATCATCAGGCATAATCTGAAAGCGCACACGTTTTTGGAAATCGGAGCGCCCTGGGAGAACGTGATATTGTTTCAAAATGGACAAACAGTGTTCACCGAGTTCAACGGAAGAGCAAAGTGCTAGCGACAATAGTCGTACTTCAAAAGATAATCTAATAACATCTCGATGTGCCCGACACGGAACGATTCCTCGCTCCGATACTTTTAAAACTGCGATTGAAAACATATAAAAGAGATTATTTTCTATTTTTGGTAGCACTTCCAAAATGACAAATTACTTCCGCGTATTTCGCTCCAAAAAAGCTTTCATGTAGAAGAGTTTCCAGTTGCGCTTCTCTCACGATTCATTAAGTCCCCGCAGAGAAATCAAACGTTTCCACCTGTTTTGAAGACTTGAAAAATGGAGGGAAAAGAAATTGTATTTTATGCAATTCACTTACTGCAAACTAAAACTGATATTCTGCGAGGAAATATCGGGTAATGCGTGCTTTTACGGGAATATAAAGTTATAGAAAGCTCATATTACTCGGTGTATCAAACTTTCATGAAGGTTGATACATATTTCGCGCTATATTCACGCGATTTGTAAAAAACCAGTTGTGTTCTATTCGAGCGCTTTCATCGATCACAGTCAAAACCGTCAAAACATCACAAGTCGAGAGTCGGTTGCATTCTTTGCTGAAAATCCTCTACATTATACGTCGCGCTTACTTGTAAGTGCCGAGCGAGCACCTTTGCTTTGCAAGCTCGAGAATTGTGGTGTTGAATAATGTAACAAACTTTCCGGGCATTCATATTAGATAGCGTTATAATCTGCTCTAGGTAGATACATCACATTCGAACCACTTTTAATGACTAATCAAGACAAGTTGAAGTTCCTTAAACCGCGTAATTATAGAGATTTACTTTTCAATCAATTTTCGATATCAATGCCAGCACGTCGTTCGTACCTATAATAATTATCGTCAATCACAAAAAATTAAAAACGGCGGAAAAATCAATGGATTCATTAGGTCATTTGACAAGTCCAAAGTTGGCTTAATCAAATGAACCATCAATTCTGTTCGGTTCGTTAGCAATGACGTTCTAGTAAATCGAACCGAGGGATGATTAAATTTCAGTTTTTTCGCAAGAACGGTAAAAATTGTAGACGGGAAATTTATTGTTCGGTGGTGCTGATTTTTCACCATCACTAATGAATCAATCATCCAAATGAGTGTTCATCGTTCTGTTGATTGGTGACGTTTAATGATCGATTCCTGGCACTTAATTTTTCTCGCAAAGAAAGACATTACGCGCTGGCCAAACATGTTTTTCGTCTCGGTAACAATGACAAATGTTAGCTCGCTTAATTTGAAAGGATAGTGATACCGCGGCAACAAACAAAACAAGCTAGCTTGCTTGGTCACTGAAACTGCGAAATCCATGTTTCTGGGTGATGACGCATAATTTTGGGACGTTTACGTATGGTTGGCAGTATCAAGAGCCAGAACAATATACCAACAAGGAAAACTAAGCTGCGACAAGGATGCGAAGGGTCAACGTTCCAAAACCGCGCTTGGCAAGATTCCAGTACGAGAAAGGACGAAGTTTACCCGTTGCATGTTCTAGAAATTATATACTGCCACCTTCAAGTCGTCTATAACTGCAAACATTTTCCCGTGTATGAACAATCTATCATTGAAAGTCGACAGAACTATAAAACGAATAATTTTTCCTTTACTGAAACATAAACACCATATTCCCAAGTAGTATATGAAAAAATGCTCCTGCATGAATAAAATTAGGTTTAGTTTTGAGCTTAACTCTTGTCACGTGAATTTTTTCATTCGCTGCGATAGATTACACTGCGAAAAATGCTTTTCTCATTTTATCCGTAATATTATTCATTTGAATAATAAATTATAGTTCAACATCACAAAAAACATGGGCAGAAATAGCAATTTATATCAATACGAAGCTTGACCAGACATTCACTTTCATTCATATGGTTGTTCATTAGTAACGAATCATTACTATGAACCATAATTGAACGATAATTTATCGATGATTTATGGTTAGTACTCACAAACTTTTCTTGGTTTAATTGTTCTTTCGATGAAATTTGTATTCTCGTGCAAGTCAAAAGACGTTTCTCTGCTATTTTTGTCTGACCTTATCTTCAAAGCCGAATATTCGATTTTCTTCACAGAATATCGAAGCTACCGAATTTCCGTCACTATTTCTGCATGTTGAAACATTTCAATCCTTTTGAAATTGGGACATTTTTCATGCGCATGCAATAAATCACGAATTGAAATCCAACTTGAAATTATTTAAACTACTCAATTGCCCAGAATATAAATGAAAAAAATGTAAATTTACAACTGTTGTTGCGTTTGAAAAAATGGAACTAATAAATCCAGTGGTAAGATGCAGAATATAAGATCGTAATTCATGTTTTTGTTCTGTAAAGCACGGAGAAAGAAAATTGAACAAGACGTTTGCATGATAAATGTAATTCTATTTTCGACGAATTAAGTCTCATACATAAATTAAAGGAAATTTCAATGCATTTTATTTCGCGTAGCTACCCTTTTTATATTCCCTGGCAGTGTACGAATTTTCTCATTTTTCCATTTTTCCGTTTTTCCGCCTCTGAAGTGTACTTGAAATTGCTTTCTCTTTATGGATACCGCAATATTAGTCGAATTAATAGCAAAATTACATTTCTATCCATACTTTCATCAATTATTTCGTAATAATTTACAACGTCATTCTTCAATGTGATGTCTTCATCAGATTTTCGTAAAAACTTGATTGTTTTATAAAAGTTCACGAATTATGACAATTTCTCAGAGGGTAAATGTATGTGAAGGTAAAATTCAATATTGGTTTTTGATCACGAATAATCAGATACAGAGTCTAATGCATTGTATTCTTAATGACAAGGCCTTGCCCTCACTGCATCGGAGTAACGCCGGGGTGAAATGAAGGCTATGCATGAGGGCTGTAATGCGATTACCCTCGAAGGCTTCAGTGTAATACTCCTGGACCCGCTGCATTCCGAGCTATTGCTCGCTTCCGGCTTGGCGTTTTTATTTACAGAAAATCGAGGATTTAATTACAGACAGGGAAAATTGTGAATAAAACGTCTCCTAATGGAACAATCGAGATCATCAATAAAACCTTTCTCATCAGTCAGTGGATCCAACAGTTGAATATTGTTGCACGTACAAGTATTGTTGTAAGATAAACAAGTAGAGTTTGCAGCTTCGTAATCATTGGCGGTACGTAAATGCGTATTGCGCTGCAAATTTAGGCATTCCATTACAGTGAGAATTAGAGACTGGTGTCGTAAACTTTGAGTTGCTTTAAGTATACCAACAGTGCTGCTAGTTGAAATGCAAACGCAAGCAACCTTACACGCGGCATTGTATCAAAAGGAAAGTCATTAAAGTTCATCATTGACATAGAAAGTTTCCGCTCTCACCGTTGATCTTTGTAAATCAGTCGAGTTTTGGCAAATAATATTTAGCTGCGCATGAAAAGTATAAAGTCAATGATATTAGGGGGTAAGGGAATTTTCAGTTTTACTATAGTTGCAACGCACCAGCGTATCTATTAAATAAATGCTAATTTCGGGAACTAGATATTTCATTGAAAGAAATAAAAGTTAGCGATGAATTTGATCTGGTCAATTGGATTTTGTGCTGCGTTTTTCTTACTGATAAGATATACCAGCGGAAAAACTTTTTTTCCACTTTATCCATACATAGGGGAGAGGCTTATACAGTGAAACACTTTTATTTTTTATTTTTGGAAAAGAATATGAATACAGATAAGGTAAATGTCCCAGTCGTTGGCAGTGTCCCAGTCGTTGGCAGGTTGACGTGTTTTTGTTAAAAAAAACTAAATTAATGAAAGAAAAATGTAAAAATAAAAATAAAAGTGAGTTGTGCTTAAAGTTTTGATTGTGACGAAAAAGATTTCATTACATTTAACTTTTTTTTTTGCCTGAAAAAAATTATATTATATGGGAGTGACCGAAACACGCGAGAAATAGAACATTATCTTAACATGGAGGTAAGCGTATGCGATTTTTTCAAAACCTCGTATTTTCGGAACGAAGAGGAATCTATGTACGTAAAAATACGTACGGTTTCAGAAAATGTTTGAAATTAGATACCTGATGCTTTGTTACGATAGAATATGAGTAAAAAACTGTTTAAATAAATAAAGCCAAGCACTGGGACGTGGAATTCTTGGTTGCCCGGTAGTTGGCAGATATCTGTGAGTTGTGTGTGTGTCGTGTGCGTGAGCTAAATGTGCAAGTGTATTTCACCAGAAAATAGAAAGAAATTTGCGAAAAATGTGTAAGCAATACCAAGCTAACTAAAATGATGTTTAATTTTTGTCTTTTTATAAAAACTCTCATAACCTAAAAATATGCCTATAAAATCATATGCCAACGACTAGGACATGCCAGTGTCAGCGACTGGGCCACTGCGTTGAATGGCCTGCCAACGACTGGGACATTTGCGTTTTTTCGTCTTCTACATTAAATTTAATCGAAATTATTATACTATTGGACAATATTAAAGTTGCATCGCGTTTATTCATGTGCAGTTTACCCTAACAATTTTACTTCATTCAGCTGTTGACATAAACACATTATTTATTTCTGTTTAAATCCACGCGTGTACGCTTAGCCTGCCAACGACTGGGACATTTACCTTAATCTACTAATTTTGTAATTACAATTGTCATATAAAATGCGAAATTCTTTATTGTCATATAAGGGAATTCTAATCAAATCTTATCAAAATCGGCTTCGACTTGATTTAATGAGAAAAACATGAGCACAATACGCTATCGAATATGATTGAAGCATGATCGAACGTCAGGCTCGATAATATTTCATCAATTTTTCTCGGCAGGAGTGTGCATTTTTTGGAGAAGAATTTATTTTATCACTTTACTGGTCCAGGGTAAGCTTACGTTCTTGCCGAGAAAGTAAGAGATCGTAGGTACGTTTTTCCTTTTTTCCGCACATGTTTTTCTGGTCTTTCTCCAAGAAAAACCCTCTGGAAAATCGGTTTCCTATAATACTTTTTTCTAGCGATAAATTTTACAGTCTTGCGTTTCACAGTCCCATATTTCTAATTGAGTAATTAATACTACTTGCTTTTACAATCCACAAATTCTATGTTTATTCTGAGCTTTAAGAGCGCTAGGCTTCGAATTTTGAACAATACAAATGGTAAAATGCAATTTTTTAAATAACGATAAATCGGGAACACCCTCTAAACTTATTATAGAAGACATCTAGTTCACAGTGACATAAGATCATGTCGCTGAGAGCTAGAACCATGATAAAAGAAGATCAAGTAGGTTTGCATGCGGAAGTGAAGTTTCGTTGTGGCGAGAAGTTGAACTGAGTTCAGTTCTTGCCAGAGTTCTGGTGTTGCCCGACCTCCCTCAAGTGTATACGTAATCATTTACACTTACTTGCACTTCATAAACTTCATGTCCCAGCTTTCTGTTAAAAATCTTCATGGTAATTTGTCTTTATATATCCAAAATAATATTTTAAGTACTTGCTAACCGTGCAAATTTATTCATGAAATTAACAATTTGTGATGTGTGTTTCGAATTAATTTATGCAATTGAGTCGATGTTCAGTGCTCTAATATGAAATATTTACAAGGTTTTATATGTGTTCACATAAAACGTGTTTAATTACGAAAGATTATAAATGGACCAATTTTAGATTAAATACGCATCCAAATTGCGTAAAATGGATAATATTATATATACTGCGGGAGCTTCGAAGCGATTTCTAAGGGAGTCTGATTTATAAATTTGCTCTTCAAAAGAAGGGGAGTATCTTCTTCTCATTCGCGGGGAAGAAAATTAGGGAAAAGTGGAGAGTAATAGAGAGTTTGAAACGATCGTTGACCCGCATCGCTTATGTATGATGGATTGCTTCAAAGTCGACTTCAAGCACAGAAGTATGGAACCATGCACGATAATAGATTCCGACTAGTTGAGAATAGTCAGACGTTGACACCGAGTTCTTCTTCAAGTCGAGAACTCACCGCTTATGGAGTCCTTCTATAAAGTTTCCAATGAAAAAAAGGCTACCTCGCTTACATTTTTGTTTGAAATTTGACAAAGTCTGTCATGTAATTTGTAAATTCGAATATCAGTACTTGAAATCGTATTATGTATTCATTACCATTAAAAGGGATTAAACCCTGTATATATGTGTATGGAGTCATCGGGTCATTACTTATTTGGCAAAAGATTTGTACACATTAAGCCAAAATATTGACATCTGCATACAGAGTATACTATGTTTGTTACAATCCCACACCAGTCTCTTGTTAGCGTAATGATGGTTTTAATTAGTTCATTCCCAAATGGTTATCTTCCAGTTCGCCAAACAAAACCCACGGGTTTATTTAGGACGCGTCCAGTTATTTGTTCAAAGCAGTCGATTGTATGCAAGCAATTCACTGTCTGCGGTTTTGTGCGATGTAATATAGAGCTTTAAAACTTATATAGTGTCATAAATCTAACACGTATTTATAATTAGGTTAATTTGATCCAAAAAAATACAAAATTTAGACCTTAGCAGGCCCAAATCATTGTCTTCGGGGAAATGAATGAATGGTCTCCGTTATTCCTGGTGACAAGCTAATTAAGAGATCTTAGTCGTTGACAAAGCAAATATAAATACGATACTCAGCCATTTCATGTAGTCATGATCACAGCATCGTCGAAAATATCAATTGGCGTCTACAAATTTGTCAAGAGACAAGTTACTTATCGGGTAAGCTTAGTTTAAAGATGTAGGCTTGAAGTTATCATACTATAGTTCATACCTTATAGTTATGTAGCAAGTATTGAAATAGTTTGGCTTTAAAAGAGTTCCTTTTTCAGAGAGTCAGGTAAGGAGTTTCAGAGTTTGGACGAATTTGCATTTCGATTCAACAGCAAATTCTAAATCACGAGAGGACAGTAAAATCTTGAAACAAGTCTGTGATTCTATTCCGCTATCAATAGATAATGAAGCGTCGCCGTCCGCTCTGGTGAAGAAGATCCAACGGTAACTAAGTAGAAGAATTGCTACAGTTACGAAATTGTTTCCCGTTCTTCCGTTTCTTACCCTGTTTTCCACGCTTCGTTGTGCTTTTCGAACACAGCTCAACGTCTTCAGCGAAGAACTATCTCCTTGGATCAGCGAGCGTCGTTACTACTTAAAAGTTTTCGTTATTATCGCTTCGCATCGTCGAATAACGACGAAGCAGGACGTTAGAAAAAATTACTCCGTCTTGCCCAGGAGCTAGAATTTTTATACATTTCTCCTTGTTTTTCATGTTGCACAAATCCAGCGTGATTATTCTTTTTGATAGCTACTTACGGCCGTCTTTTACTCACTGTCTGTTTTATTCTTATCCAAACCTCATCCGAAGTGATCGATTTTCATCGACACTGTGTGTATGCATGGGTTTGCAAAGTGCACTCATAGAAATAACTCCTTCGACTTAAGAAAGTGAAGTTTTGACGTAAAACATGAGATGTAGAAAGAATCGATCAAACGGTTGACTACTTACAGCCAACTTCGGTTGCTTAGGTCAAAACGGAAACTCTCTTGAATCAAGAGGTTTTGCTGACGGCAAATTTTTCGCAAGAGACTTTGCAATCGACAATTATTTAAATTCAAAGACATTTTGAATGTTCATTGCTTATTCAACACTTTTTGCATCGGAAGAAGTGTTTTACAGTGCTATAAAGTAAGTAAATACAATTACAGCAGGATTTATGAACATGGAAAATTTCAAGAAAAGATCCAGTGCTTTATTTTAATTTATAAAACAGTGCACGTCGGGAGGGGATGGAGAATGATGCGAATATAGTTTTTCAAGAGTTGTATGTTCTACATACTTCGTATCAGTCACTATCGTATTTATGCCAAGTACCATTAACACTACGAAATATCCAAGTTAAAGTAAGTTGTTTTTCGAGTGCATCTTCAATGCTTGCAGTCGAAAATTGTGAATTTCAACATTTTCTAATTTGTCCTTTCAAGTATAACTTGAAGGTATTTAGCAGTATTTGCAGTGTTATAAAGTAAATAAAAATTCAATTACAGCTGGATTAATGAACGGGTAAGTAAAGTTTTAAAGCATCGAGACGTTTCAGAAAAGATCCAATGCTTCTTCTAATCCATGAAAAAAGTGCACATCGTGAGGGGATAGGGAATGGTGTTGATATAGTGTATTAAGGATTGTATGTTCTACATACTTCGTACAAGTCACTATCGTATTCATGCCAAATACTGCTAATAATATTACAAGATACAAATACGTCGTTTTTAGAGTGCATCCTCAACGCTTCGAGGATGGAAAATTGTAAATTTCAATATTTGTTTACTTTGTCGTTTCAAGTATCACTTGGACCAAGTTTCTGCAGGAATTTTCAGAGATATATTTATAATAACTGTGATGAATAACTCATACCGGAAATTATTTTTTTCTTTTAGACTAGATTTGAGTATTCACTTTGCCCTGTAAGACGAAGGTACTATATTATAGTCTAGCATCGTGAAATAGAAGGTGCTAGGCAGAACAGCACTCTTTGGTACGTCGTTTGCTCGGTTTCCACGTCGTACATAAACATAAAGTGCGAAATGCAAAGGCTGTAGAATAAGGAGGACAATGGAAGCGCGTTTTCCGTGTGCTATGAGCAGATGAAACCACACTTACGTGGACATGAATTAGAATAGGGCACGGTCTACGATAAAGCCAAAAGCGCAAGCGCCAAAAGCCGTGGTCTGAGTTAAAAGGAGGATCGAGGGGGTGCGCTTGTAGGTGCTGCGGGTTACAGACAAGTCGTCGAAGTCAGTGCAAATCGCGTCGCGACGCCCTGCGTTTGCGCGGCGTACCTTTATCCTCGATCAAGAGTGAAAAAAAAACAAATGTCGCGTTCGTCAATGACAAAATCTTTCATGCACAGCCTTTTCATTCCGATATTTGATCTGGTCATAAGTTAACGCCATTATCCCTGAAATATAATGATAACACTAGATTCTCTTACCAGATCTTCGTATTTCGAAAACATTTCCTCGACCACGTTATGTCCGAGTGCAATACAAGTGCAGCACACTTCACTGTGAACTTATGTGTCTATGGTTACGTTTCAAGTTGAAAATTATGCGAACGCGTATTAACCGAATCTACTTATCACGCGTTTCAAGCACTTTAGATGTTAAATAATCCTCGCGCAAAAGCGTTGAACTTCTTACGTGAAATTATCCGAGGTTCAAGTGCAATTTTGATAGATCTATGAAAGTTATAAACGTTGATGGGAAATTTATTTGATGACACGTTGCCTTTATTAATCTAGGAGCGATCAAGGTTCATTCTTGAAACACACGATTGGTGCGTTGATTGTAACTTTTCGCAGACGCAAAGTGCACGTAATCTAGCTAAAATTATATATAGATTAATGTTTAGGTTCCACAAATCCCCGAAAATATGTTGTTGAAATTAATTGCACTCTTCGCGACTTCGACAACAGTACTACCGTAGAGAACATGATTCTCGAATAAATTATTTGCTACGGGAATAAATCAGGGAGATTTTGTGGTTTTACCAAGACCGATATAAATATGCGTTAAAGGATCAATCAATTTATGTGGATACAACGGACTACGATCCCCGAGTAGGACATCGTGGTTCATATCAAGGTGAGTTAATCAACTTTTGTTGCCCAAAGTTTTCATGATTACCAAAAAAATCAATTATCACAAATTTTCGGTACTCTTCAAAAGCTTTTAGCTTTTAGTCACGCTTCGTTAGAACTTGTTCTGGACTAGAATCGTTTTTTCGAACTTTCTTTCCCTTCTTTCCGCCTGATTGAACAATCTTTCGTGTTGGGAATGATGAATCTTTTTTCTCCCAAGTTGAAACAAGCAAAGTACCTCTCCGATTTGATCAATATTTTTGAGTCGGTATTCTTCCTGTTGAATCGCAAATTTATTGTACTGATAACTAATACAAATTAATTTCATTTCAATTACTTATACTTTTAATGTCAGTTGTAATGAAAATCAGTACTGTGTATTAATTTGTCGTGATTCTCATATTTCCACTGTTTATTGAATTTTGTGATTGTTGCATTGAATCCCACTGTACGCGATTGTAATGAATTGGTAATAGAATTCATTTCTCGTTGTTGAAAGCTTCAAGTATAAATGTGATTCGAATTCATGGTATTATGTAAGACTTTCTAAATAAGTGAATGAATAAACTCTTCATATCACTCATTGATTCATTCGCCATTCTACTAAACCCAGCATTAATATCTGCGGTGACCATTAAACTCAAATTGCGAACAATGTTTAGTCCGGTGTCACTTGCATTTGCTCCTCGTCACCCTAATCGAAGTTCCTTGTCGCGTATACCATCGCATACCGTCATCCCTGCAAATTTAATTTCGTCTCTGGGGTTTGTCGTGCTTCTACTTTGTGAATATCAATGGATTCAAGAACACAAATGACATTGATTGTCGTAGCCTCGCATGCAACATCACTATGCCGGTATTAGCTCTATGTGTTGCACGTCGCTCCGCCTCTACACTTTGATTTCGTTTATGTGTTGAACGCTGATAAACATCACGCATTTTAGGCTTTGCGTCCATGCAGTGCAATGATTCTTGACTTATTTTATCGTAAAACGGTAAAATTTTGTACATGAACATTCAAGGTAGTTAATGGTTCAAATATAGATTCAATTTTCTGGTCTTAGTCACTTCATACTTACTTAGTCGGATTGAATCAACAAGAGTGAAATATCACAAACTGTGAATTTGCTCATTCTAATGTTTGCTAGCAACACTTTACTTTGCTCCTCAGAGTCTCCTCAGTCTCACCGTTTGATGCAAATTCCGGAAGGCGAAGCGTATTTCGTTGATTTTGGACCAGTGTGTCAACAAAAACTTTTCTCGAACGTGGATTTGTCATGTAAATGACCCTAAATTTCTTCGACAAACAGAAGTGAGCGTCTTTGCTGATTTTATTCAATATTCTTCCATGGCTTGACGTTCACTGCGAAAAGATGCGACTTTGAACTGCTGCTGCTTCCCAGTTAAAAATCAATGAAAAATTAGAAGGGTTTTCTACCAATCTATCAATTACGTTCAATCGCCAACAATCGCCAACAGTTGAGCCAATGAACAATTGGATATCAATCGTATCATCGAAATGAAAACTGACAATCGTCTATTCATTCATATCCTCTTTTGAATGATTTCATTTGTCATATACCCGAATTTGGAAGGTTATCAAATCGGTACAAAGCAAGAAAAAAAGGCTTTGGAATCCGAGAGACAAAGAATGTCATAAAAAGGCAGTCCGGTTGTTAATTAATTACGTGACCCTCATCAAAAGCTCAGAGAGAATCGAATTTGTGGTTGCGGATGGGTCAAGATATCTCTGATGTGTAATTATATCGACTAATAGAGGACTAATTTAATTAATAACTACGGCTGCAGATTCGTGTCTGATGGCCAACTAGTGTCGAGTAGATTGGTCAGCAAATGATAACTTGGGTGACATTACCAAGTCCGAGTTCATATTTTTGAGTGAACTTTGGATTTGTACTACTTGGCAATCTAAATTATCCCCCCAAAAGATTAGGTTCAATCGAGGGTTTAAGGGGTTACATACACTTAGAGTAGTCAAAATTCAAAAAAATTTTTTCGTACTTTAAATTCATATTTTGATACAAAACAAAAAGCCATTTAATAGTACCAGTATTGAACTATAATTTTGAATTTTTTTGTCAAAATTTGTTGACAAACGGGCAAGATACAGTTAATCTGCGAAAATGTTTTTTTTTCCCGTGCCCACGATAACTTGAGTACCTCTCA